>JAVTVY010026088.1:0-113622 GCA_036873755.1 Hanleya hanleyi | reverse complement strand
TAAGAAGTTCCAAATCAGCACCATTGAAGGGTATCGATCTGCTCTGGCTAGGGTTTTACGGCTTACTTCGGGTACTGACATTAGCCTTAATGATAATATCTCTGCGCTGATTCGCGCCTTCGCATTACAGTCGCGTCGTACTCGACAACTGTTGCCGAAATGGGATATCGGTGTGGTTCTATGTGCTCTGATTCATCCACCTTTTGAACCTTTGGAATCCGCGTCTATTAAAGCTGTGTCTTACAAGACGGCCTTTTTGGCGGCGTTTGCTTTGGCGTCCAGAGTGTCTGAACTTCATGCTCTTGAGAGATCTTCTATGACCTGGAAAGCGGATTGGTCTTACATTTCTTTTCGGCCCATTCCTGAATTTATCGCCAAAAATGAGTCTGTTCGTTCAGGTCCGTGCGCTCAACGTTCGTACTCCATTCCTGCGTTGTCAGACTTTGTACATGGTCTCGAGGACGATCTTCTGCTATGTCCTGTTCGAGCCATCCGCCACTATCTTACTCGTACCGATTCCGCTCGCGGCTCTCGGCGCTTGTTATTTCTGTCTCTTCGCCCATCTGCAAGGCGTGACATTACAAAAAATACCATTGCCGCTTGGCTGAAGAAAACCATTAAGTGGTCTTATCAACTGGCCATTGACGCCCCTCCGCTATTGTCTACTGCTTCTTCACATGAAATCCGAGCCATAGCTACGTCATGGCCTTTATGGAAGAACTTGTCCCTCCATGACATTGTCCAGTCTTGTGCCTGGACGGCGAACTCCACGTTCACCAATTTCTATCTGAGAGATATGTCAGTCCAATCAGATAGTGTGACCACGCTTGGGCCTTTGGTAGCCGCCCAACACGTGGTCCAGTAAAATTTTCAAAAAATACGGGGGGGGGGGCATTTTGTATCATCACAGCAAATCTGCAACTTGCTGTATCATCTCATCTCATTTTTCTCAATGATATCCACATGCAATATGAGTCATCTAGGAGGGAAGAAATATGTCAGATGGACGACCAGGGACTCCCTATTCATCAATCTAGGAGACCTGACACTATGGTGAGTTAACCTTTACCCTAACTGCGGTTTTACTTGTGTCTTGCAGGTTATATCTGACTTCCTTCTACATGATCTCAGCTGCGTCACCCACGCTCAACTCACAAGAAAGAAGAACTGACACTTGTGAGTATTATTAATATTGCTTTTATTTCAGATTGCTAGTGTCAGCAACTTCAAGTAAAGTACAGAGAGTTGACAGTGCGTAGAGTTGGCTCAGAGAACACACGCAGTCGACTTCTAGGCATCCTACAAGACCTACTCAGCTTCAAGAAACAGGCTGAGGAGTTGACGTAAGACGACTTGTGGATTGAGAATGGTGTGGCTTGGCGCCCTCTAAGCCCGGACAGATTACGGATCACCCAAACTTAGGTCCAGCCAAGTTTCTGCATGTATGTGCTAAAGTCGGCTTTGCCCCAATTGACATACACTCCTGCCAAGATAACCTATCAGCCCTAAGAGCAGAGGATTCAAACTTCTTGGCAGAAAGTGTATACCACACCACGAGCACAGATAACATGGATGGAGACATTCAAGATAAGTACTATTGTATCTTATCCATGTTTTAACCTTTCGTCCTTGAACAGGGTTACATTTGTTGATGTTTGATGTCTCATTATTATATCCATGTCTGTGTCATTCCAGCGGTTACTAAGCCTGTTTTTAGAACTACAACAAGGCCGAGGTTCCCACCTCCATATGTTGGTACTGAGGCATTGAATTCAAGCAGGTTTACGATTTAGGAAGCAAATATTAAACATTTATAAGCAATGTTTCTATTTGTTACTAAATCAAACCTGCTTGAATTTAATTGTCCCTCCCGTCCGTCCCCTCATTCCGCGGCCTTGCTATATGCTGGTCTCGGTTTGAGAAAGAGGATTGGAATAAGGCTGGCATTGTCCTTTATAGTAGCCACGCTGGATTGAGTGGGAGAGCTCTCCTAGGGGCGGACAACTCTCTCCTAGGGGAGTTAATTTTTCTTTTAACTTCCGTTTATCTACGTTTGATTGTGCAGCTTGATGGAGATCAAGGCATTGAATTCAAGCAGGTTTGATTTAGTAACAAATAGAAACATTGCTTATAAATGTTTAATTTTTGAGGATAGTTTTCTTTCGCATTTCTGTCTTGTTTCAAAATTTTGTCTGGGCAAATTTTTAGACTTCACATGGTCTGTTTTTCCATCTGCCATGTGTTTATTGTCTTCGGACGTACGTCGCGAAATTAATGGCTATTGTCGGAGTTTTTCAAAGTTCCTATATCTTGAAATTATTGCCCGACGATATTTTCTAAAGTCAATATGAATCTCGGGCTTATCTGATAACACAGTCCTGCGTGATGGAGACAATGTGTATTCAATATCACGTCTCCACACGAACAATGAGTTCGGCCCGCTGTGTTTGTTGTGGGTTTTTACGGGCTCTCGCGACCTCGTTTATTATTGCTCAATTTGTGACAGATTTGTATTTAGTCCCCGGCATTTCTGTAAGTCTGCCTTCTAGTGCTGAGCTTGAAGGCCGATTGTGATCTCTACAATAAACGAACAGGTTTTGTTTCGTTGATTCATGAATTTTATGCATTGAGTTTGTGTATATCTCAAGTAGGGTTGTAAATAGTATCCTCATCGGCGGGGGTTTTTCGTTTCTTCCCGCCGGAGAGATCTGATACTTTATTTTGCAGCCGTCAATTTTCATGTTGTTGTTGTTACTTCAGTTCGGACTTGCACTTTTGGTAGGTTCACCTTCATACATTCAGTTCCTTGGTCCTACCAAAATGTAATCTCTTGTTATATCAAGTATTATTACGTTGATTTTGATATCCTGTATTCAAGAGAGACCTTACAGAGGTTTTATATGTCTTTCATGCTGACATGAATATGAAGCATGATTGTTGCATTTGTGTTACGTAACCACAACTCAACCCTATTTACTTCGACCCTGTGTCGCATCTTAATGAGCTTCTTTACTGATCTCTTTATGTAATTAAGGGTGTGTCGAACAACAATGAGATCACGTGCTGGTTTACGTGAGTGAGTAAACCTATTCACCCACTTACCCTTGTTTATTGTGAAAGTGTGATATTCTTGAAACACAATTTGTCTGATTATTACATTGTGAATTGTTTTGTTTCGCACCAAGTTGATCCCATCTGTATACTTAAATTTAAAATTACTAGCGTGAGTGGGAAGGTATTGGCCGGCCAAGGATCAAACCTAATGACACGTAAGTCGTGAAGTCTTCTATGGTTTCTTTCTACCAAGATGTATTACCGGTACAGTCTACTAGAGCATCAAACTGCTTTTTAGTAATGTTCTTACTGTTCTTCTTCTCGACAAATTGTTCGTGCTAGGTCATTTCAAATTCTAAATTTTTGAATAACCTCATTTTCCTGCCGGCGAGACACTTTAAATGTATTTCCTCTCTTCGGGAATTTAAAATTCTTTAAGGATCTTTCTTGGTTACCTGGGAAAATTCTTTGTTCTGGATGTCGGTTGTGTGACTATTTGGTTATTAATAGTAACATTGTTGTAAATGTTTAATATTCTCTCCATATAAATCTCCAGTACTGAATTTCATGTACAGGAGACAAATTACATCGGGAGAGATCATAATGTAACCATGTTCATTGACACATTATTCATGTTCACTGACACAAAGATCCATAATCCCATTTATCTCATTGAGTTTACATTTGGTGATTAACGCTACAAACATTTAATATGTTCATCTCTACTGCGTTTAAAGAGAAGGAAAATTATTACAATCGACTTCGGGGTTACTGTTTGCAACGCCCTTCTGTTACGTCGTGTACTTTTATAAGTTTGTATCCTGCTCCATGATGAGCATGTATATACATTAAGTTGTTGTGAATGAGGAAATCACTACGTTGTTTATCATATACAACGTTTCTCGCATTTTTCACATTACGCTTTCCTATTACACCTTGACGACATGTTCATTACGCCGTCATGTGTCTCTCATACACCTGTGTGTCGTTCTATTACATCGGTTAGACGTTTCCGGTACGCCATAACGCCGTTTGTCACGTCATTTCTTCATTTGCGAGATGCATATTTTATATCCATTCATCGGCACTTCCTTTGATTCTCTATCGTCGGTCGTCGGCGGGAGGGGAAGTCCGTTCGTTTGGCGTCAACCATCCACTGGTATCAATTCCTCTCGGGTTTTTCACATTGTGATTTACTTACGTTCGTCGTTACTCTACGAAGAGAGTTCTGTTCAGACCTTGTTGTTTCCAGTCTGGAGTTCAGAATTTCAAAATTGTATTGGAATCAACAGTATTTGGACAAATACTGTTATATGGAATAGGTCTTTGGATTATGGACGTGGATATTCTCTAAGGACGACGGCGGGATTGTGAATGACGGACTAGTCGCCTTTAATTGAATTCAGCACAGTGTTGTGTTAACACAGAACCATGTTGACTTTAACACACAAACATTATGTTGAGATCCTTTTACCTTAGGATTGTGCTTAAACAACACAATGTTTTCGTGGTGTACTTGGGGGACAGTTTTTCCGACTTTCTCCATCAAGTACTTTATTCCTGTATAGACCGTTATACCAATGGTTAGATTTTGACATTATGGTTCTGTCATCAACCTTAGGGTTGCTTATTATATGTAGGACCTTCGGGTTCGGTCTCTACAGCGGATTATTTGTCCTGGTGCCGAGGTCGTGATACCGTTCCCGACTATTTCCCTCGTAATTGACTTCCTCCTTCACCTTCACCAGGATAGGAAGTCTCATATTAGCACCATGGAAGGCTATCGTTCTGCTCTGGCTGGGTGTTACGTCTTACTTTTGGTACCAACATTAGCCTTAACGATTATATCTCTGCGCTTTTTCGCGCCTTCGCATTACAGTCGCGTTGTACTCGCCAACTGTTACCGAAATAGGATATCGGTGTGGTTCTGTGTGCTCTGATTATACCACCTTTTGAACCCTTAGAGTCCGCGTCTATAAAGCTGTGTCTTATAAGACGGCCTTTGTGGCGGCGTTTGCTTTGGCGTCCAGAGTGTCTCAACTTTATGCTCTTGAAAGATCTTCTATGACCTGGACAGCGGATTGGTCTTGCATTCCTTTTCGGCCCATTCCTGAATTTATCGCCAAAAATGAGTCTGTTCGTTCAGGTCCGTGCGCTCAACGTTCGTACTCCATTCCTGCGTTGTCAGACTTTGTACATGGCCTCGTGGACGATCTTCTGCTAGATCCTGTTCGAGCCATCCGCCACTATCTTACTCGTACCGATTTCGTTCGCGGCTTTCGGCTACGGTTATCATGTCCCTTCGCCTGTCAGCAAGGCTTGATATTTAAAAAAGCCGCGTAGTTGAAGAAGACCATAAAATAGTCTTATCAATTGGCAGAAGGTAGATATACTATTGACGCCCCCACTACTGTCTTCTGCTTCTTCTAATGTGTTTCGTGCCATCGCTACACATGGCCTTTATGGAAGAACTTGTCCCTCCATGACATTGTCCAGTCTTGTGTCTGGACAGCAAATTCCACGTTCACAAATTTCTATCTGTGTGATATGTCAGTGCAGTCAGATAGTGTGACCACGCTTGGGCCACTAAGGGCTACCTAGCACGTGGTTAGTTCTTTCAGGAAGAGGGGGGCAGAATTTGTCACCATTGCAGCAAGGCAGCCATCTTGCTCTTCATCATGATCGTCTTTGAAGGAAGGAATAAGTCGGATAGACGACCATGGACTCTCTAATCATCAATCTAAGAGGTCTGACACTTTGAGAGTTTAATCTTTACCTTAACTACGGTTTTGCTTGTGTCTTTCAGCTTGAAACTGACTTTCTTCTGGATGATCTCAGCTGTGTCTCCTACGCTCAACTCACAAGACAAGTTGGACGTAAGTCGTTGGTGGACTGAGAATGGCGTGGCTTGGCGCCCTCTAAGACCAAGAAGACCTAACAACCCGAGTGGTAGAGGATCCTGACATCTTGGTAGAGTTTGCATATCACACCACGAGCACAGCTACATGGATGGAGGCACTCAAGAATAAGTATATCTGTATCATATCCATGATTTACCCTTTTCGTCTCTGACCAGGGTTTTTCTTGTTGCTTGTTGATTGTCTCATGTTTATTCCCTTATCTGTGTCATCCCAGCTACATGGAGGAAGACACTCAAAAGATAGGTTAGATTAGTATCTTCTATTACTACTCCATAATTACCCTCTGGCTTTACCGGCCAGGTTTCTTTTGTTGAGATTTATGGAAGAACCTGCCCCTCCTTGACATTGTCCAGTCTTGTGCCTGGACGGCGAACTCCACGTTCACCAATTTCTATCTGAGAGATATGTTAGTCCAGTCAGATAGGATGACCACGCTTGGGCCGCTTATAGCTGCCCAGCACGTGGTCAACTAAATTTTCAAAAAAAGGGGGGGGGGGCGGCATTTTGTATCATCGCAGCAAATCTGCAAATTGCTGTATCATCTCATCTCATTCATACTATTGGTCCACATTTGATTCGATCACATATTGAAGGAAGAAATAAGTCAGATGGACGACCTTGGATCCTCTAGAGATGTCGGACACTAAATCATCATTCTAAGATGCCTGACTCCATGGTGAGTAATCTTTACCTTAACTGCGGTTTTGATTGTGTCTTTCAGGTTGAATCTGACTTCCTTCTCATGATCTCAGCTGCGTCATCTACGCTCAACTCTCAAGAAGGATCAGCAAGTTGGACGTAAGACGATTGTGGACTGAGAATGGTGTGGCTTGGCGACCTCTAGGCACGGACTGGTTCTGCCTCACCCGGACTTAGGAACAGCCAAGTATCTGCATGCAGATAATGCCTTACCAAGTAGACCTATCAACCCTCGGGTAGGGGTCCTTTCTTGGTACAGATGGCTTCCCGAGTAGACCTATCAACCCTCTGGGTAGGGGTCCTTTCTCGGTAGAAATTACTTCCACACCACGAGCACAGCTACATGGATGTAGACAATCAAGATAAGTACAACTGTATCTTATCCACATTTTAATGTCATTGACCAGGGTTTCAATTGTTTGATTATTGATGTCTCATGCTCATATCCATGTCTGTGTCTTCCCAGCGGTTACTTAGCCTGCCTTTGAATCTGCTACATGGCCGAGGTTTCCCTCCTCCTCCTGTTGGTACTGAGGCATTGAATTCAAGCAGGTTTACGATTTAGGAAGCAAATATTAAACATTTATAAACAATGTTTCTATTTGTTACTAAATCAAACCTGCTTGAATTTAATTGTCCCTCCCTTCCGTCCCCTCATTCCGCGGCCTTGCTATCTGCTGGTCTCGGTTTGAGAAAGAGGATTGGAATAAGGCTTGCAGTGGCCTTTATAGTAACCACGCTGGATTGAGTGAGAGAGCTCTCCTAGGGGCGGACAACTCTCTCCTAGGGGAGTTAACTTTTAGTTTTAACTTCCGTTTTTCTACGTTTGATTGTGCAGCTTAATGGAGATTAAGGCATTGAATTCAAGCAGGTTTGATTTAGTAACAAATAGAAACATTGTTTATAAATGTTTAATGTCTAGCTCACTAAACTTATACGAGATGCACTACAATTAAAATTGACTTTAGGGTATTGTCATCGTTTACATACGTCTGTCTGTCTGTTTTCTCATTACCACTAACTTGGCTCGCATGTGCATGTAGCGTGAAATAAGCCTATTAAATAGCTTTCAGATTGACTTCGATTCTTCCGAGTCACCAGGTCAAAGTTGACTGATTTGTCATCCAAAGATTTTTTTACCACCATTTCTCAAGAATGATATGGTCAAGGCCCGATGAACTATACCAAACACACATCTGGTCATGAGCTACTGCTAAAATTGTCTTCGTGGTATTGTCATCATGAATGTACATCGGTATATTAGTTTTCTTGTTACTGCCATATCTCGAGAATGACTATGCTTAATAGCCTCCAATCTCACGTGCATCATCAATGATCAACTGTTTGGTTGATGAACATTATCACAAATTGCTTATTGCCACCAATTGCTCATTCCCTCAAGAAGACACCATTTCAAGACGCCCAAGGCTAAGAGGTTCTCAGTGCTTTGCATGGTTCATGTTTTCTCATCATTTCATACTACATATATTGAGAGTGCATTAATGTGATAGTTTACTAAATGGCCCAAAAAATCCTTGGCTGGTGGGATTCTGGTGCCAGTGTGGTTTAAAGTAGGGAAGTTCAGTTCTTTTATTCAATATCATAGAAAGGTGCGCCCCGCCTAGCAACACCCAGAACGATAGAGCTAAAATATCCCTCATTAAAATCCTCCCTCCATTCCAACCCGAATTCTTAATATACGTCTCATGTCTCAGACACCCAACCCTCATCTGACAATATCAGTGCATGCACGAAGATTCCCGAAGTTCAAGCTTCGAGCCAAAATTGGTTTGAGTGGGTTCGGACGAATTAGCCCGGATGATGCAATGTCCTGGCATATCAGAGATCAACAGCTCCGAGCGTAAAGCTATCTCTGCAACAATATGCATGTACCACGTACACATGTACATGTTGTATTGACAGCTGTGGCAGGTTACGAAAAATACTTCTATAAAATGGAGATATATGTTAAATTGTTTCAATTCAGTACTGAGTAGTTTACAAGCGAAAGGATCTTCAAGAATTCATGTCAAAGAAATTAAAGAATGCCTAAAACTGTCTAGATCCAAGAACAATACAATGTAAATAGTCAGGAGCAACGATGCCACGGACAACTAGGGAAGATCTGGTACACCTAATTCCAGATTTTGTTAAAAAATATACCTAAAGTGTATAATAGCAAACCAAAGTCTGGAACTGGAAAGGCAAGACCAATAGACCAATAGATGGGGACATACATCAAAATCAATAGGGTTCCCATTTGCTGTGTGAAATGGAAATTCACATTCATATCTCTGAACAAGAGTACTACAGACAAAACATTCCGTATACACCTAACGGACACCTAATTTCTCCACGTAAACGCAATTTGATGCACGAGCTTTCGATCCTCTTGCTGGGGACTTGATCAAGTTAACTTGAAATTGAAAATATACAAATGTACTTATATTCAGTTTTGTTTTCATGCCATTGTGACATTTCTTTCCAAACCTCGTGGGGTTCTTTCTGTCCCTTCAGGTTGTCTGATTACAAGCGTCTTGTCAGTCATTCTGCAGCCGTCATCCATTAAACAAAATCTGCGTCCATAATCCAAAGACCTATTCCGTATTCCATATAACATCATTAGCACCAAATTGAAAAAGACAAGCATAGTATACATAAACATAAGTAGTATATACACTGCATCTAATGTAAATGGCTCATCACTGCGCATGCGCGAAAAAGCGGAAGTGGGCTGTGCACAGGTGTTTTCTGCGCAAGTGTAACGTCATGTATGATGTTACTTCCGGTGTGCAAGGTGTTCCTGTGCAAGTGTATGACGTCGCTTCTGCTCTGTGTGAATCGGGCGTGGCCTCTCCTGGGTATGGTATGATGAATAGGAATGTACTAGAACATCCGGGTCCTACTACCGGGGTGACATCATTGTTTACATCCGGGTCTTCGGTCTGGGAATGTCTGACCTATATCCGGGTCCTACTATTGGGGTTACATCATTTTTTACACCCGGGTCTTTGGTCTGGGGATAAGAATGCATGTACTGACCTGTATCCAGGTACTCATCGGGGTTTTTTCCATTCTTTACATCTGGGTCCTTGTCTGTTTTCCAGTGTACAAGTTGTCACAGCGAAACAGCTCACCAATTGCCAATGTATGAGTTGTCAGAGCATTTCCATCGTGGCTCTCTAGATTTGTAAATACTGCTTATGCCGGTGCCGGGGGCCGTGTGGTCATGTCATCGAAGTTGCCACATGAACAGGTACAATAAAAGCGTACCTGAGATACAACACATATCAAGAATCGTTAGATTCTTGGTATGTGCTTTAGACATGTTAGAATAGGTTAACCAGAAGACTGCTGTGAAGTCATGTGACTCTGTCAGTATGTCAGCACCTCTTCCCACTTCCCTTATATGTGTTGTAATTTATCATTATCATCCGGGTCCTTCTATCGGGGTTGTACAGCCGGACACTTTTTCATCCGGGATCTCATCTTACAGCCGGACACTGTGGAACATTCGGGTTTTAGCCAAAAATTGGCCTATAAAAGTCAGAATGTTGATGGCATTGCTTCATTCATCGGCCTGACTGGGACCTGCCTACCTGACCAGCACCACCTACCTGAGCCTACCTGACCAGCATCTGCCTGTCTGCCTGACCACTATCATCCTGATCAACACCTACCTGCCTGCCTGTTTACCTGAGCCATGGACTCATCCGACTGAGCTAAGCTTTTACAGCACTGTATCAAGATCATTGATGAGATGCAGCATGCGTCCGATCTATGTGATCTGCTCATGGTGGAAAAAATAATGACTAAACACATGGGGGTAGATGTCGTGGCGATGAAATAACTATATGGCACGAAACAGAGCCCTCATCGACCTCATACAGTGCCGTGGTCCATTAGCATTTCAGGCCTTCCTGGAGGTGTTGAGGAAGACTGGGAATGAAGGGATAGCGTCTCTACTTCAACCAGAGGAACATAATAAAATCTTACTCATCGACTATGACATCTCCGAAGAGAGTAGAGGTACCAAACGTGCCCAGGAAGAGCCCGGTCTACCTGCCAAATGTGTCCGTCCTCAACTAGCGCCCTTAAAAATAGTCCAGCAAGCAGAGGAAGAGGTGCTACTCCCCGTGTCTGTGCAGCAGGTGAATGATATCATCCAGCAGGCCTACCAGGCGGCCCGGATAAACACTTGGGAGCTCACTCCCAATTTAACTCTAACCGTGAAAGATGAACAATTGCACGTTAATGCATCAGCCTGGGACAACAAACTGCCTAAGCATATCGCCTTGACGTTTGAGGCATGGGCAAACGTATAGGCACTTTACATACCCGTCAATGCGCTCATTGAGGATCAGAGGAACACAGAAGTGAAATTTCTTGCGGGGGACGACGTGTTCCTGAGCTGTTCTGTGTTCAGCAACTTTATGCTGGTGCATATTCGGAAATGGAAGTTGAAGGAAGATACGCGTATTCCCTTACCCGAGGGTGTCACGCTGCAAATACCTGCGTAGCGTAAACTTCAGGACTTGACAGACGAAATTGGTGAAGCCCTGAGTGACCAGGTGTCTGAGTATGTCTCTAAGAAGTACATCGAAACCTACCTGGATCATCTTAGACCCCGCATTTGACACTTGCGTATCGAAGCATGTGCAAGCTGTCAGAACAACAGTTCGCTAAACATGCATACGTGTCTGGACATCATGGCACCGTCAGACGCGCTGGTGACTGAGGCGCTACACGACATCAACGAGACGCAAATCGTGGAGACATTTTAAGCTGCCTGTCCACCGAGAATTCCACGTGAGATGATTGCTAACTTCATATACCAACAGAGGAGACTTCAAACAAGTGTTGTTGGCTAGAAATTGAACATTCAGACATTTCCGTGATACCTACATTCTATGTTTATTCTACCGTCATGGTGTTGTTGATACCGCTGTCAAAAATTCTATTGGAAAATTGAACACGAAGAGCCTGCCGTGGTGAAAACCTTATGTTCATTCTACCGTGTTAATAAATATTAGAAATTCAACTAGTGTGTCAGTGTTCACTCTATGCAGGGGGAAGGTGTCTGAGCTCATTTTATTTTGTGCTTGTTTAGTTAGTAAGCTCCTCTTTCGGGAGTATTGGGTGGCACTGATAAGGGGCGTTTGGAAGTACAGAGGTTTGGCCATCAAAAGGGCCATTATAAGTTGTTCACGGCCGGAATATTTTTTTGAGCTTTGATGCGTTTCCCAGACACACAGGGTACCGTAAAGCCACATGAAATTCTTGTGTCTGGGCAGTGGCAGCACCCCGCATTGCATAATAATCGAAGTACACCTGTACCATATAGGGCCAGGTGTCCACAAGGGAAAAAGGCGTACGCCGACTCATCGTCCTGGCAGATGGTGCACGTTGATTTCTTTATCTCTGTATCTAGTCGTAGTTGCAGTACACCCTTCTCCTCTTCTAATTGTTGAATTTGTTGTCTCATCCGTGTGAACCGGGCCACCTCCGGTAGTGGCGTTGTTATAACCCTTGTTGTGGCAGGCGTTGTGGTAGCCGTCGTCGTGGGAGGCACAGATGTAGTTGCCTGTGGCCGACGAGTATTCATCCACCCCATTTGTTCAGGAGATGGCGGTTGTACATCTTCTATCTCTGTATCATCATCGTCCAGAGTGTCGTCTATCTCTTCTTGTCGGGTGATTCAAAGGTCACTGACCTAAAAAACAGGAAATCACTGAAGTGTTCGTGTCCGGTCTATATCGTTTTCTCTCCACAGCTGCAGTTTTTTTGTGTGTGGATACGCTAGGTGGAGACGATGTGTCGCGTACCAAAATTTAGGCGGAGGTCAGAAGTCAAAGGTCACTGTTGCCTAAAATCAGAAAATCATTGCCAGTTTTCTATCTACAGTTCTAATTTTTGGTGAGTGGATGCCCTAGGAGGAACGATGTGTTGCATACCAAGTGTAGGTCGAGGTCAGAAGTCAAAGGTCAGTGCGACCGAAAAATCAGGAAATATTAAAAATTTCAACAACAAAAACTGTGAGTGGATTCAATAGGGGGAAATGAAGTGCCGCATACCAAAAAAATAGGTCAAGGTTGAAGGTCAAAGGTCACTGTGATCCCAAAATCAGGAAATTATTAAAAATAACATGTTTTGTGTCAGTAGATACGTCAGGGGGACACGATATGTCACCTACCAAAATGTAGGTCAAGGTCACTGTGACCCCAAAATCGTGAAATTGTTAAAAATCTTGATTTTTTTGAGTCCATTGAGAAATTACGGGGAGCCGTTTCTTCATGTATCGAAATTCAGATCCAGGTCAATAGTCCAGGTCACTGTGACCCTAGAATCAAGGTCATAGGTCAGTGTGACCTAAAAATCAGGAAATCGTTAAAAATTACTATTTTTTTGTAATTAGATTCAATAGGGCGAAATGAAGTGTCGCATACCAAAAATTAGGTCAAGGTCAAAATTCAAAGATCACAGACCCCAAAATGTTGATACATTAGGGGGACACGATGTGTCACATACCAACATGTAGGTCAAGTGACCTGGTCAAAGGTCAAGGTCACTGTGACCCCGAAGTCATTCTCAGAAGCACAAAATTGCAGACATTTCTCTGGATTGCTAGCTACCAAATGGAAACAAGGCTATTAAACAACCTTGAAATTTGGGCCATTGTAATTCCAGATATACGGGCGTATATTGAAGCCCATTGGACTCTTGTTATATTCTACAGCAGACGACCCGGATGCGCGCGCGGACGTCAGCGACGCAAGCCTGTGACTCCGGCCCGGTCGACCGGACAGCTTGTGCTTTCTTCGCGATGTTCAAAGCAGGCTAAATTTCAATACACGCACTACCCTATCTAAAACAACTTTAGATTTGAACCTTGGGATGTTAGTGTGTGGTTCTGAAAAATTCAGAAGGCTAACGGATGGGAAAGGGTGAATTTTTTGTGATCTTTCTCTTTTCAAATCACGAATGTTAGAGACGTCATGGTGTGAAAGGCTGAGTAATTTTTAAATAAACCGGCTTACGCATCTAAAAACACTTTAGGATTCACATGTAGAAGGTTATAATATTACCCTACAAAATTCACGAGTTTTGGCCGGGACCCTGGTCAACAGGTAGTGTAGGTCGGCGCAGGAGACTGGTGCGATGTTGTTGCTCTCCTGGGCCATTTTCTTTACCTCTTCCACACAAAATGCTTTTACCTCTTCTTCCCTCCTCCTTTTCTGTCTCACCCACCTCGCCGCACCTTTCGCCGTGAAAATTTTGGCCACCATACTTGTTTTCTTGCTGGTTGCTGTAATAGATCTTTCCTGTCTGATGGTTTGTGATGGAATGAGCTCTCTCAGACGTTTCTCACCGCTTTCGCCCCAAATGCAGTGAATGTCGATTGGCTGTCTCAAAGCCCACTGATTGGCTATTTCAGGCTTAGCCATTGGTTGAATTATCGGTGGTTCATTGGTCCAAATGAGTGTGTGCATCCTTGCTGGGTTAATCTAGAGTCCCGCCAAGGTCCCAATGGCAAAATCCTAGGTTAAATGAATTTCTATACAATAACATACACCGAATCATCACGGACTTTCACGAAGGTAGGGGAACGAAGAGTCATTTAAAAAAATAAACTATAACGTGTACGGGCACGGACTAGGCTAATTAAACCTGCACTCAAGATGTATACCAAGAGGTATATTAGTCATAGAATGCCCTGTGTTAAATGAATTCCTATACAATAACATGCACCACCGAATGATCACGGACTTTCACGAAGGTGGGGGAACAAAGAGTCACTTTAAAAATAAACTATAAACGTGTACGGACACTGACTATGTTCTCTATATAGACAGGCCTATCTAGCCGGGTTTTTTCATCACGGACTTTCACGAAGGTAAGGGAACGAAGAGTGATTTAAAGAAATAAACTATAACGTGTACGGGCACGGACTAGGCTAATTAAACCTGCATTCAAGACTTATAGCAGAGGTATATTAGTCATAGAGGGCCCTATGTTAAATGAATTCCTATACAATAACATGCACCACCGAATGATCACGGACTTTCACGAAGAGTCACTTAAAAAAAGACTATAAACGTGTACGGATATTGACTATGTTCTCTATATAGACCGGCCTTTCTAGCCGTTTTTTTTTCATTTACGATGGCAGCGTGCGGACCAGACCGTGAGCTTGCGTTAATCCAACTGACGCCCGACGTCTACCTCATCCTCAGTGGCGATCACCTCGAGCTCATCGAAGAAGAACCGCAGGAGGTGAAGATTTTTTTATCGCTATCAGGCTAGACTCTATTGACACGGTTGTTACAGGGGAAAGAGCCCAAAGTCGATTTCATGCACGTGGGAGTCGGCGTTCACATACGCAGTGGTGGAGATGATTCTTTTTTCCCCCGGTTGGAACAGCATGGCGGCGCCCATATCACACTCCACCCTCCATTATGGATGGCGCTGAAAGGTATTATCACCGAGGTCGATGACTTACTGCACCCCAAAGCGAAAGAGCTAAAGCACCCTGTGGCTACCGGGAGTCTTTTTTTTTAACCTGTATATGGCGAGATTCTGCTGGTGGACGTTTCGTCCCTGAGGCCCGCCCCCTATACAGACCTTTTGGTCTTTGATATATGTTGGCATTTGTGGGAAGTTGATGCTGGGTCGACATCGGGCCTTACGGACTAGTCTTTTGTGTTTCAATGTCGTCATTTTCATCTGACGACGATACAGCTCACCAATCCCCAGTGTACGAGTTGTCACAGCGACACAGCTCACCAATTACCAATATACGAGTTGTCAGAGCATTTCCACCATAGCTCTCTAGATTTGTATCTAATACCGCTTATGCCGGTGCTAGGGGCCGTGTGGTCAATGTCATCCAAGTTGCCACATGAACAGGTACAATAAAAGCGTACCTGAGATACAACACATATCAAGAATAGTTAGGTTCTTGGTATGTGCTTTAGAATAGGTTAACCAGAAGACTATACTGTGAAGTCATGTGGCTCTGTCAGTATGTCGGCACCTCTTCTCACTTCCCTTATATGTGTTGTAATAATTACACCTGGCTGCACCCTATTGTTGTACCCCAAACGAGTCTACCTCATCGATAACCGGGCTGCCTGTTGGTGTACGCACGAACCCAAATCGCACGTCTCTTTGTCGCGGGAAGGATGGACCACCTTGAAACGAGTGTTTAAGGGTACACTGGACGGTGATAGCATTCACCTGTGTAACGATGTTTACATTTTCCGCGGTTCCTTTTTCACTCAACTCACCTGTCTGAAAGGCGGTCATTTTACCCTTGACCCTGATCTATGGACGGCCTTGGAAGAAGTAGTCTCCATTGTCGACGTGGCACTATATCTATAGGGTCCACACAGTCCAGAGTGTCAGTGTCTTACCATGAAGCGAACACAGAACAGCGGTCACTCCCAACGAACCCGAAAGGGGACCCGAAAGGGTATCAAGATCAAGCATGTGGACAAGGTGTTAGCGGATTTGTATTACAGCCCAGTCAGTCCAGCCGCTTATAGCGCTTTTGGGGCGCTCGCTCCAGCTGCGTAGTCCCAAGGCATCAGCCGAGCTGAAGTTCGGGAATGGTTAAGAACCCAAGACACTTATAGCTTACATCGAGCAGCCCGACGGCATTTTCGCCATAACCGAGTCATCGTAGGATGAATAGACGCACAATAGCAGGCAGATTTGGTGGATACGAGTCGATTTGCTCCCCACAATGATGGACAACGGTAAATGTTGACCTGTATCGATATTTTATCCAAGTCCGCGTGGGTGGTACCCATCCGGACCAAAGCAGGCGAGAGTCTTGTACAGGCGTCCAGCAGATTTTCAAGACGGGTCGCAAACCCCTCTATTTGCAAACAGATGAAGGCACAGAATTTCTGAACCGACACTTTCAAGCCTTTCTCAAGAAACATAAGGTGTTTTTCTTCCATACGTACAACGAGACCAAAGCCTCTGTGGTGGAACGGTTCAATCGTACCTTGAAAGGACGGATGTACAAGTATTTTACAGCCAAAAACACCCGACGGTACATCGATGTGCTACCTCAGCTCGTCCGGGCGTACAATCGAGCCTATCATCGCCGTATCCAGCGGACTCCCATCGATGTGACGGAACGCAACGAACACCAAGTGCGCCGTACGCTGTACTCGATAGAACCTAGTCCTATATCTTCAACCCGTTACAAACGCGGAGATGTGGTACGGATCAGTAAAGTCAAAGGTCAATTTGAGGAAAGTTACTTACCCAACTGGAGTGATGAGCACTTTGTGCTTGTTCGCCATAGTCTCCGAAACCCACACCTCTATAAACTGGAAGATCTACAAGGGGAAACACTGCAAGGCACGTTTTACGAGGCAGAATTACAACCGGTCGTAGAAACACAGAAAGACTACTACACGGTGGAGGAGATTTTGAAAATGGAACGTCGACGTGGCAAACTGTTTCATTTCGTCAAATGGCAAGGCTGGCCCAGTTCATTTAATTCCTGGGTCTCAGCCCGTGATATGAAACGACTATAAATTCTACCTCACGTCTCCTACAGCGTTCAGTATAGGGCTGTACCATGGATAGTGCACAACTTCCCTTACTGCTGCGCACTCGAAAAGGACAAGTCAGTACTGTCGTGTGTATACTAGCGCTTCTGGGTGTCTTGTTTAGAGGTGTCTTCTACGACTTAGCGTACCTGATATCCTGCCTACCATCCTCACCCACACGTCCGCCCGGCACGCAACGTCAAGTCCACACCCCTACTATCATGAACAACAACAACACCACCACCCTGCCTTCCCCAGCACATACCACCACTATTCTGCGGGACATCACGAGGGTACAACCAGTATCAACTCTGCCTTGCACGGAATCACCACGTACCACCACTACTCTGCGGAGCATCAGGAGGGTACCACCAGTATCAAATCCGACGACGAAATCTACCAGGGCTGTCTCTCTCCGTTTACCACGGCTACATACGACTTCAACGACTGTAGTGGGTGGGATACTGTGGGGTTTACCACGATTACCACGGCAACGGTACTCCCAGGACTACGATCCGCGAAACAGATGTACCCTAAAAACACTGCCTTTGTTCGGGAAACCTTTGAAGATGCCACCCAGGAGGCCCATGGCTACAAGGGACACCCTCGGCACTTCGATTGCGAACCCAGATTTTTCCCGGCGAGTTCCAGACGGTGTACACTCCCAAATAAAATAAGAAGACAGAACACCTCTACATTCACTTCGTCATCATATCTGCGCGGATACGGAAGCACTCGCCGGCGCTCCGCATGTTACGCAGCGCGCCACCGGAGGTGGTCCGGGCGCTGGTGCGCGGCGCGGACGCGGCATTGGTACGGTGCTTGTGTGAAGTCGCTCATAATGTGTTAAAAGAGAATGTTCCTCTCAGTCCCATGCAGAAAGGAAAATTGCAACGGCACAAAACGGGTCTCCGAACGCTGGTGAAGAAGACAAGTTTAAAGAAAGAGAAACAAGTGTTACAGAAAGGTGGATTTCTCGGAGCACTACTCGCTCCATTAGCAGCCTCCGTACTGTAGGGTTCATCTTTGGTGGAGCACGCTAACACAATCATGGGGCATACGAAAAAAATGATGCTGGCCGAACCTCGGCTTTTACAAATCTTGCAATCACCCTACTCCAGTCCCTCGATGAAGAGATGAATAGCATACTACAACGCCGACTGCCCGATCACGAAAAACTCAACTCTACCATCATACCCTGAACTGGTACAAGACATTTATGGACCAATATAGGAGTAGTAGTAGTAGTCCAACATCACCACCACCACCCTCATCCTCATCTTCACCTCAGCTCGAAGATGAGGTATTGGCCAGTGTCCCTAAGGCGTTCAAAACCAAGGCCCGTTTATTGTTGGACCGGGTGAAACAGAATCGTGATATGGGCTGGACCGACCAGGGAGAACTGCTTATTCGAATCCGAGTGGTGCCGGGGTCACATATCACCGATCTGATCAACGATACGGTGCGCTCTCGTTGAAAGACACACACGTCCCTCGAGAATAGGTGGGGAATCCTCACCGCTGGCTGTGGATGCAGAACAACCGTCGTGACCCCTTGGCACTCCCTTTGAGACCTCCCAAAACACCTTCACGGTCACGTGCCCGGTCTATGTTACCCCACTGGAACAGAGGCTCTCCACGCTCATTTCGAAGTGCACCCAAACCACGTCGGTCCAGACGTCCACCCAAAGTTTTTAGGGAATGGGAATCCCTATAAGGCGACCCTCTAGCCGCTATAAAATGGAGGGGATTTCGCTGGCTGAGTCAGTCGTCATGTTCAACCTCACGTTGCCCAGTAACAGTTTGCTCGATGTGTTTCCTGACAACACCTTGGCCAAGTACGTGACCCAGCTACCGCAACCGTTGCATTTACCTGGACGCTGGGAATGTGGACTCGGCATTGGTACGGTGCTTGTGTGAAGTCGCTCATAATGTGTTAAAAGGGAATGTTCCTCTCTGGTTGTCTTAATTTTCTAAACATTGTTCTCACCGCGCCGTGTTCTTATTGTTTGTTCTGACGTTCATTGATGTTCAATACAAAATTCGTGAAAACTCAAGTGGCGTTTTGACTGTTTATTCAGGTGAACATGAATTAGACAAGAATGGTTATACAGTAGGCACAGATGTATATACAAAAAAAACTCAGGTGTCAGGATGAACAAGAAAAACCTTGAACAAGTATGTATATGTACAAGAATTAGTCAAGAATACAGTAGGTGTAAGGTGAGACTCTCATGTGTCGAACACAGCATGTGTAGGTCGGCCATTTTACAGTTCTCGTTTTAAGTATCAATCAAAGTCATACTATTCTCACAAGTCCAGGTAGGTGGAACTGACTCCATCCGGAAGGACTTTCCGTTTGGGATAAAAGAAAGTGAAGGCATCCCGTTGTTGAATGTACGTCCGCATCTGGTGGTCGACGACCCGGAATCCTCTGTTGGTTCCACTAGCACTGGCCTGGCTTTGGAGCACGTCTAGGTAGATGGCTTTGTTAATGGCAGGGTCGCGCCGGTTGACCCCTTTGCAGCTGAACTTAGTTTTCGTCTCCACCGTAACAGTAGTACGTCTTGGACGAAAGGGCGATCATGGCATCCCCACTCCACTCCACTTGTGGTACTGGTAATGGTCTTTTCTCGGTAGCCACTGGTCCCGTTTCGCCTCATACCGGGCTCGTAGTTCCGGTTTGACGAGTGACTCCAAATCCGCATTAGAGACAGCCATGTAGGCAGAGTCCGTGCCCATTTCTATTAATTGCCAGTCTGATGGGTTGAAATACACACACATGAAATCGTATAAAAATTGCAGCATCCTCATCTTCGCCACCTGGTACACCATACATCCAATTTGGAGCGGTAAGTTGTAACGCGTGGTCTTATTGGCTGAAGTGACTTGATACGTATCGTCATCGATGACGTCGACGGACCGAAACAGCGGCGAGTTGATCTTTTTGCGCGCTTGTGGGGTAGTACAGATATTCACGCTCAAGTGCTTGTCTTGTTTGGTCACGGTTTTCCCATAGTAGCCATTGCCCGTCAGTTTCCAGGATTCACCGATAATGGCCTTACTGGGATCTTTATCTCCTTGACGACGGGCAGACGTCACGGTGTTGGCATGCCCCGCAAAACGCGTTCGGTACATACTGTATGACTTGGTACACTCGCGTCACTTGGAGGCCGTGGCTCATGTACTACTTTAGTAGAGGGGTGCCCAGCAAGATTTTCCCCCTCACATGCTCCCTATCAGCATCCGATGAGGTCGAGGCAGGCAGTGGTGTTCTTCAGCATAGGCGCCCATGGTGTCTCCAATGTCGGCCCGACTCACCAGCGTGTTCTTAAAGATGGGAGGGCACTGGGCGAATAGTGGCTTCAGATTGTCGGGAACATGGAGTTCGCATTCCACAAATCCGTAGAGGTCCCCAGAACGAACGGCGTCTAGAATCTGTGGTGTAGTCAGGAGTCGCCGGCGACTGAGGGGGTACTCTCGCGCCTTAAGGAAGACGCGTATGTGTGGAAGGTTCTGGCACATGGTGTGAAATTCACACTCCCTCAGGTCGATCAGGTGATACCCCAACTCTTTGATGTAATCCCCGTTCTCCACCACTTCTACCCGCGGTTCTTCTGCTGTTTTTCCACGCCGTTCATTGAAGCGTCCAGCGCTAAAGTGACACTCGTGGCCGTGCCAGTAACACCCGTAAAATTGAAATACGGTAGGTGTTCCATGTACAAGGGCAAACCCATCGACGGGGGGTCGGCGATCTCCTATCCGCTTCTCTGTGGCGTTGGTTTGATGTATAGAAATACCCCGTCGATAGGCTTCCCAGTCCAACCACTGGTCAGCGAGATGTTTGTACGGCGTATAATGACGGCTTGGCATGGGCTGGGCTAGGGACCACAGATACAGCGCATTGGCATCGAATCCAATGATTTTATCACAGGGTTTCCCACCTCGAATGGTCCTGGCGTCCTTCTCGTGGTAGCGATGAACAATAAGGCTCGGCCCACGGACGATGTTCCGCTTCAAATAATCATTCATGTTCTCGTCTTTTTGTTGAATGAGAGAAAAGTAGGTAGGTAAATCTTGAAAGAGATGACGAAGAGCAAGATCCGGTAAACTCAAGCACTCCTTAAATATGTCAACGTGCATCTCACGACGAAAGATTTGGGCCATTTTCTCGACCGCTTCGAGGAATGGAACGACATCTAAGTTGTTATAATACACAAGGAAATCTCGCAAGGCCTGCATGTGTTGGTCGTCCCATACCTGCTGAAGTTCCCGGTACGTTTCTTCAGAACATTCCACTTGCTTGAGATCGTCGAAGAAAGCGTCCCGGGGTGGCAACTGTTTTTCCTCCAAGCGGTGGAGCGTCGACATATACGTGTAAGGGAACCTCACTTTGGTTTGTGCACAGTCATAGGCCGTCACCCACTGATCATAGCTATAATTGTGAGCTAGGTAGTTGCGTACATCCAGGAAATGGAGTGACGTGGTGGTCAGGGCCATGTGATTATTGATCTTCTTGATGACGGACTCTGGGACAGGTATTTTAGGAATCGGGCTTATCCTGCGGCTGGATGTCCTGCATCTCCAGCTCCGACTCTTCATCGTCGCTGAAGGACACACCTGGTGTAGGAATACGATCGTCGAGTAGGTCCAGTACGTCCTGGAACTTGGACACCAACAGTTCCATACTGGCCGCACTGACTTCCTCTAAATACACCATCATCCGGGTAATAAGGTCATGGGGGTCCCCGGTGGAAACGAAACATACGGGCTCAGCGTCATAGCCGGGAACGTTGGTGGAAATGCTGACACTAAGCGGAATATGGCGTTGCATCCACTTCGTTTTGGCTGAGAAAGTGTCCATATGTTCCAAAATGGCTTCAAAGTCATAACACGCCCGGTAAGGAAAATAGCGGTCCTGTAGTGGTATCACAAGACCCTCATCAGCCAGCTCTTCGAAAATAGTAGGCGTGTTATGGTACAAACCAACAGGAAATTTCCGTTTCACAGTGTTGTGACAAAGCTTGTCCTGCCGATGTAAGTAGTGAGAGCGATGAAACACCCGATGGCACTGAGAACAACTGTAGGACTGGACGTAAAGGATCAGATCGTAGATCAGGGGAAAATAACTCACCCCACCGTATTGGAGGACATTGACTTTCATCGTAGAGGCATAACGTTCTGTTGAGCGATGGACCAATTGAGCCACACATGTGTCACCGTCGTCCTCCCGTATCAAACGGTATATAAAGATATTCACCTGGAAAAGCGATTCCACGACATCTAAATACTTGAATGGCACTCCCCGGTACCGCCGCGGGTCTATGTCTTGTGCCTCTAGATACTCTTCCGAATAGCTATCTACCACTGTATCACAAGCCTTGGGATCACACTGGTCAAAATGAACGGCCAAACACCGAAACAGACATTTCTGGTCTTTGTAGGGACCTTGTTGGCCGCCCGTTAACGCATACATGTGTTATCGACGGAGCAGCCAAGGCGGAAGAATGACAGGAGCGCCGATGGGATGATCTCTCAATTGGTCACGAAAAATGTCATGTTCCTCACCATTTCCACAGTGCATTTGGTGTTGGGACGTTGCAACCGCGCCCATTCCAACGGATCTAACGTAGTGAGTTGCTCGGCGATAGGCTGGAGAGAAATAGGATTCGTGACCGTGAACGGCTGGTCAAACACATAGGTATTATTGCTAGGGTAAAAATACCGTAACTGGTCTGTCTCCTTGTGGCGTAAGATGTACCCGAATGTCATATTCAACTTGAAAGCTGTAACTTGTTCTGTAAAAATGCTCTCGGAAGATGCCTGAGATCCTCCAACCGGAAATTATACAAGCCCAGTAGGCGACGGTGACGGTGAAAACAATGGCGTATCGTGTTCCAGTGGTAGCTCCTGGTCAGATTCAGGCAGGTAGCTCCTCGTCAGGCAGGAGCTGGTGAGATTGAGGTAGATGAGGTAGGCAGGCAGGTAGGCAGGCAGAAAATCCCGGTCAGGCAGGCCGATGAATGAAGCAATGCCGTCCAAATTCTGGCTTTTACACACCATCATACGAGTACCCGGATGTAGTACCCGGCTGTAACAACCCGGCTGGAAAAGATCCCGGCTGTAAAACCGCCCCCACACCCCGATAGAAAGACCCGGATGGTGAACCACAGTGATCACAGATAAAAAAGGACCCGGATGATAACGATAAAAACACACAAACCCGGATAAGGACCCGGATGTAAAGATGGACGGGATGAGTACCCGGATACAGGTCAGTACATGCAGCCCTATCATTCAATCAAGACCAAAGACTCGGATGTAAAAAAATAACCCCGATGACCCAGATATAGGTCAGCCATTCATACCCAGGTCACGCCCGATTCACGCACACCGGAAGTGACGTCATACATGTCGTCACACTTGCGCAGAAAACACCTGCGCACACAGCCCACTTCCGGGTTTTCGTGCATGCGCAGTGACGAGCCATTTACCTTAGATGCGGTGTATATACTACTAACATAGGCTAGTTTCCAGCAAGAGAGAAGCGGTCAACAGTTATCAATGATGCCGGCAAGACATCATGATGTTCCTGAAATATCTTCGTATCGCTGATCAGATACACATGTCTAAACAGAGATGTGAGTCAATGATAAATGAGTCTGAATCAGTCCAACCCTATACGGGTGATCTCTCGTTGACAGTATCTGTAGCATTAATGATTGACATATTAACGGATGCCAGTAGAAAACCTTCTGAGATGTTTCAATGGAGAAGGATAAGACACCAATCCCCGCCTCTTTATAGTAATGTGTATGATGGGCGATAATGATTTCCATCTGTTACTCAGTGCTCTGAATCACAGGACCGTGTTTCAAATAAATCAAACAATGCTGATTAATAAAACAATGATTTCTTTGATAGGCATTTAGAAGTCGGCGTATATAACACAATGCTATTCTATGGATAACAACTTCTTTATTGCTGTGGGGCTGACGTTTCGTTGGAGATACTTCCAACTTTTTCAAAGCTTCTTTATTGCTGTGGAGCTGACGTTTCGTTGGAGATACTTCCAACTTTTTCAAAGCTAATGAAAGCTCATTAGCTTTGAAAAAGTTGGAAGTATCTCCAACGAAACGTCAGCTCCACAGCAATAAAGAAGTTGTTATCCATAGAATAGCATTGTGTAATAAAACAATGCTTATTAATCAATGTTGATTCGATACCTATACCTTCTGGCACTGTTCACGGTAGCGTGCATGTGGTAACCATAACAATATCGAGTCACCATCGATTAATCAGCATTGTTTAATTAAGGCAGTATAGGACGTACGTTCATTTCTAGAGGCGTGTGGTAGGGTGGGCACGGGTTCCTGTTGGTTCAGTGCATTTTGCTGAGAAGCAACAGGAACTTGATAATGTGATGTCTAGCACTGTAATATTACTTGTCTTTATTGCACCATGTAAGCGTCTGTGTCTTGTGTGCTGTCCTCAGTGTTTTATAGGGTGGATGGAGGATGTCTGGTTCCATGCTGCTTCAGTTTCACATATTTCTTCTTTGAAGTAGCAGGAACACAACTGGGCTGGGTGGTGCTTAGTTGGTTCGTCGTGATATAGCTGAAATATTGTTGACAGCGACGTTAAATTCTATTCACTCGCTCACTAATTTCTAGAGGTTGATTTTTTTTGTAAATCTCAATCCTTTTTCATCAGATAAACGAAGATGATCCATGAAAAAAATAGGTCACCATACTCGTTAAAAATATTATTGAAGTTGCATTTATTAGCCATTTACAGGGTTTTTTTTGTTGAAAGTGAATAAGACTGAATTTTGGGGGATTCCAGAGGAATAATTTTCAACCCCTGGAGCACTTTGCTCCCTCCAACCATTGAATCTAAAATGCCAATCACCCTCCAACCATTGAATCTAAAAAGTAAATTTTTTGGTCAGTCCTGTCACACTATCGAACCACCAGTAAAGCGCATAAATGGTTCTGTTGTATCTTTTGTTGATTTTTATTCCATTTTGAGATGTCTGTGTACTTTTGTTAGGAAATTCAGCTTGTTTTGAAAAATTCGACAAATCACCATGTTGTAGCCCCATAAGAGTAGGGAAATGAACGTTCTCTACTCTCTTAATCAGTATTGTTCGATTGACTTGAGACACGGCTCTGTGTCTAATTCACTCACTCTAGCTGTGATAGGTGAATATAGGTTAAGGGGGCGTGGCTTTCCTATCACAAGGGGTCCGATTCAGCAACAACAACCAAAATAAATAGACTCCTTAGCCGATGTTTTCGGGCTATTCTGTGTCTAGATGAATGAATGAAAGTGGCATGTCTGTTTCTTGCAATAATGCCTGATTTGTTGAAGTAAGTATCTTATTAAAAATGGCAGAGTAAAGCTTATTATATATTGAACTGGCAGTCACACGTGACGTCACGTACTCTGACCTATGTAGGAGCATGTACAGTGGTGTAAAGGGGACGTATACCTAACCCTATCTGGCCCTTGGGCTGAGAGAGGGGGGTAACGCCCCATTCCAAACGTTTCATTGTAGGCTGGCCTAGCGAAAAAACGCAGAAGGCGAGATAGCTGAAACATTCTGATTCCTCCATGAATTTTATTGGGATCATTTTGAATCTATTTGCATAAACAAATGTCAATTCCAGATGGCCGACATAAGATGTCCTCAGAAAGTCGCATTTTTGTCCTTTCTGTTCAGTTTATTCATTGTTTTGCACAGAAAGACACACAAGTATTTTATTTTCGTTGTACTGATTATTCTCTATTTTTAAGAATTTTCGACGAGGAAAATCGAGGAAAAAATATATGCAGTCGAAAAATGGCTTCCACTATGACGTCATTTTCTTGCGGCCATCTTGAATTTCTTTATATTTTCTGATAGAGCTTGAACCACATACCCAGTGCAGTGAATTTCAGTCACAAAGCTCCGGGATAAAGAAAGTATTGAGAGTGAAGGAGGCTGGGCAGATTAAACCAATATGTGTGGAAGGGGGATCTTTTACCACCCACGGTGTGATTTTTTGTGATGGCTTCACCTCGGAATTTGTTCACCATGCTTCCAAGTATAACTGTGCCACGTTTCATGCTTTTAACACAAATACACAATTGCTCAGCTTAGCAGCTAAACTACTGGGAATATAATATATCTGGTGCAAACGAATTACAAGTGACTGTATGTACAAACAATATTTATTAATAAATTCAAACTTTTACACAAAAATATGAACGTCATATATGTTTTACGTACCCATCAGGTTCAAATGAACTTTGAGAATTCTAATAATGAGTATTTCTAAAAAAAAATCCGATTGTCTCGACATAACTCGGGTGAGGTTATGGCTCTTCAAAGCTTTCACCGAGTCGTCTCCCATTGCATCCATCGTGTTCACACATACACCAGATGTCGCCACCGTAAATGTTGCATCCAGTAGGCAGTTGTCGAGGTAGCACGTGCTGTGGGGCACATCCTCTATGTAAGACGGCTGAAACGAATAAGGCGAGTAAGACATTGAATCCAATTGTGATACCTCTCCGAGAGATGGATTTATACAAGACTTTTCTCCCCTTATAAAGTGCTACATATGTAGTGCGGTATGACCTAGCGTTCACGAAGACCTAAAACTTGGATTGGTATGACCATTCTGACATTTCTGATCTCATAGCTCAGTATCAGCTTCAATCAACGCCACAGAACATTTATTGCAGGAACTTGTCAAAACCAGACCACACACCTCCAATCTAAGTCCTCAAATTATGTGGTAAATATCGTACATTGACGGCAAAATACGAGAGTAGCGTGCAAGAATTCTGGCGCTGCATGCGTTTGGAGTGGTTTACATTCTGTATCGGTACCCATGATGTTTCAATGAACAGACACAATCAAAGCCTGAAAGTATTCTCTAGTTAAACGACTTGGAATTTAATAGGGATAAGAGACTACTGATCAGTGATAATGATTTTATATAAAGAACATCCTGTCTTGCTGTCATCATTGGAAACTGTTGACCTCTTCTCTCTTGCAGAAAGCTATCTCGTATTTTTTTTTTAATTTTCATATAATGCATTACGAAGATCTTTCGTTTATTGAAGCAGAATTTCTTTCATGTTCTCTCTTTCATATAGTACCACAATCCACCACGTATGGTGGAATACACAATTTTCTTTTTTGAGATAGAACGAAGATTTGAAATAAAATCAAAGGTTAGGATTTGACTTTAATTTTAGGTTTCCAAATTAAATTTTAATATTGTGAACTCTTCTACTCGTCTGTGGAGTGAAGTGCAAAACTGAGTTTTATGACGGAGAATCTAGCCTATTGGAAGTAGAAAATTGAATTTTCACTGATACTGTATCTTATAGGTCAATATATTTTCTTGATGATTTCAAACAGTTCTATAGGATCCTGATCCTACATAGGAATGGAGAATTTAAAAAAATCCAACAGAATTTCTATCCTAAAAGACTCAGATCCTATATACAGGATTTATAAAAATTCCTGTTAAACGCTTTGGATTTTCAAAGAACACCGAAAACCAATCAATACTGAAAAACATCATCTAAAACGTGAAAAACAAACACAGACTTTGACTTTGTTATGCCAACATATTAACAACGATAAGTTTTCCAGAAGTGCCGGTATATAACACTGACCTCCCGTGTTCCAGACGGCTGTTTTGATGTAGCACATTCCTGGACAATCCTTCATTGGGACTTTGGAAGGGTCTACCCATCCCTCCGCCGGACAGCTGAAATTGGGCGTCACGGAGTTTCCGCTGTTACACACAAAACACCGAAGGCATGTTGCTGAAAAACAAAAGTGCGTGAAGAATGACTGCAGTCATCAGCGTTCATTCACATATATTACGATATACCATTCAGATGGATCTATGGTGGATATTCTATGGTGTATTGATGATAATCAATTGCAATATACCATTCATGGCGAAAGTAGGATTTAACGTCGTTTTCAACATTGTTTCAGTCATATCACGACGGTGCCTACATGTGCCAGAACACGAGAGTGTCCACAGTTCCTGTTATCCTGGACACTGATCAGCCCAGCCAGTGCAGCACCCGGTTACCCATCCAACTATTGACCGAGTTCAACGTTGCTTAACTTCGGTGATCTGACAAGAACCGGTGTCATCATTCAGATGGATTGACGGTAGATATATTCTACGGTGAATGAACACTCAGATGGTTTGGTGGTAGATATTTTCTATGGTGAATGAATGTTAATCGGTAAGACACAATTAAGGTGGTTTGATGGCACATATTCCATGATGAGTGAATGACAATCGCTGCATGGTAATACACCACTGAGATTGGTGGATGGCAGATATTCTGTGACAAATGAATGATAATTCATGATAATACACCACTCAAATGGGTAGAAGGCAGATATTCTGTGACAAATGAATGATAAATCATGATAATACACCACTCAGATGGGTGGAAGGCAGATATTCTGTGACGAATGAATGATAATGCATGATAATACACCACTCAGATGGGTGGATGGCAGATATTCTGTGACAAATGAATGATAATTCATGATAATACACCATTCAGATGGGTGGATGGCAGATATTCTGTGACAAATGAATGATAATTCATGATAATACACCACTGAGATGGGTGGATGGCAGATATTCTGTGACAAATGAATGATAATTCATGATAATACACCATTCAGATGGGTGGATGGCAGATATTCTGTGACAAATGAATGATAATTCATGATAATACACCATTCAGATGGGTGGATGGCCGATATTCTGTGACAAATGAATGATAATTCATGATAATACACCACTCAGATGGATGGATGGCAGATATTCTGTGACAAATGAATGATAATTCATGATAATACACCATTCAGATGGGTGGATGGCAGATATTCTGTGACAAATGAATGATAATTCATGATAATACACCACTCAGATGGGTGGATGGCAGATATTCTGTGACAAATGAATGATAATTCATGATAATACACCACTTAAATGGGTAGAAGGCAGATATTCTGTGACAAATGAATGATAAATCATGATAATACACCACTGAGATGGGTGGATGGCAGATATTCTGTGACAAATGAATGATAATGCATGATAATACACCACTGAGACGGGTGGATGGCAGATATTCTGTGACAAATGAATGATAATTCATGATAATACACCATTCAGATGGGTGGATGGCAGATATTCTGTGACAAATGAATGATAATTCATGATAATACACCACTGAGATGGGTGGAAGGCAGATATTCTGTGACGAATGAATGATAATGCATGATAATACACCACTGAGATGGGTGGATGGCAGATATTCTGTGACAAATGAATGATAATTCATGATAATACACCATTCAGATGGGTGGATGGCAGATATTCTGTGACAAATTGAATGATAATTCATGATAATACACCACTGAGATGGGTGGATGGCAGATATTCTGTGACAAATGAATGATAATGCATGATAATACACCACTGAGATGGGTGGATGGCAGATATTCTGTGACAAATGAATGATAATTCATGATAATACACCATTCAGATGGGTGAATGGCAGATATTCTGTGACAAATGAATGATAATTCATGATAATACATCATTCAGATGGGTGGATGGCAGATATTCTGTGACGAATGAATGATAATTCATGATAATACACCACTGAGATGGGTGGATGGCAGATATTATGTGACAAATGAATGATAATTCATGATAATACACCACTGAGATGGGTGGATGGCAGATATTCTGTGACAAATGAATGATAATTCATGATAATACACCACTCAGATGGGTGGATGGCAGATATTCTGTGACAAATGAATGATAATTCATGATAATACACCACTGAGATGGGTGGATGGCAGATATTCTGTGACAAATGAATGATAATTCATGATAATACACCACTGAGATGGGTGGACGGCAGATATTCTGTGACAAATGAATGATAATTCATGATAATACACCACTGAGATGGGTGGATGGCAGATATTCTGTGACAAATGAATGATAACTCATGATAATACATCACTCAGATGGGTGGATGGCAGATATTCTGTGACAAATGAATGATAATTCATGATAATACACCACTCAGATGGGTGGATGGCCGATATTCTGTGACAAATGAATGATAATTCATGATAATACACCACTCAGATGGGTGGATGGCCGATATTCTGTGACAAATGAATGATAATTCATGATAATACACCACTCAGATGGGTGGATGGCCGATATTCAGTGACAAATGAATGATAATTCATGATAATACACCACTCAGATCATGGGTGGATGGCAGATATTCTGTGACAAATGAATGATAATTCATGATAATACACCACTCAGATCATGGGTGGATGCCGATATTCTGTGACAAATAAATGATAATTCATGAAAATACACCATTCAGATGGGTGGATTGCAGGTATTCTGTGACAAATGAATGGTAATTCATGATAATACACCATTCAGATGGGTGGATGGCAGATATTCTGTGACGAATGAATGATAATTCATGATAATACACCACTCAAATGGGTAGAAGGCAGATATTCTGTGACAAATGAATGATAAATCATGATAATACACCACTGAGATGGGTGGATGGCAGATATTCTGTGACAAATGAATGATAATTCATGATAATACACCATTCAGATGGGTGGAAGGCAGATATTCTGTGACGAATGAATGATAATGCATGATAATACATCACTGAGATGGGTGGATGGCAGATATTCTGTGACAAATGAATGATAATTCATGATAATACACCATTCAGATGGGTGGATGGCAGATATTCTGTGACAAATGAATGATAATTCATGATAATACACCACTGAGATGGGTGGATGGCAGATATTCTGTGACAAATGAATGATAATGCATGATAATACACCACTGAGATGGGTGGATGGCAGATATTCTGTGACAAATGAATGATAATTCATGATAATACACCATTCAGATGGGTGGATGGCAGATATTCTGTGACAAATGAATGATAATTCATGATAATACACCACTGAGATGGGTGGATGGCAGATATTCTGTGACAAATGAATGATAATTCATGATAATACACCATTCAGATGGGTGGATGGCAGAGATTCTGTGACGAATGAATGATAATTCATGATAATACACCACTGAGATGGGTGGATGGCAGATATTCTGTGACAAATGAATGATAATTCATGATAATACGCCACTGAGATGGGTGGATGGCAGATAGACAAATGAATGATAATTCATGACAATACACCACTGAGATGGGTGGATGGCAGATATTCTGTGACAAATGAATGATAATTCATGATAATATACCACTGAGATGGGTGGATGGCAGATAGACAAATGAATGATAATTCAAGATAATACACCACTCAGATGGGTGGATGGCAGATATTCTGTGACGAATGAATGATAATTCATGATAATACACCCCTGAGATGGGTGGATGGCAGATATTCTGTGACAAATGAATGATAATTCATGATAATACATCACTGAGATGGGTGGATGGCAGATATTCTGTGACGAATGAATGATAATTCATGATAGTACACCACTCAGATGGGTGGATGGCAGATATTCTGTGACAAATGAATGATAATTCATGATAATACATCATTCAGATGGGTGGATGGCAGATAGACAAATGAATGATAATTCATGATAATACACCATTCAGATGGGTGGATGGCAGAGATTCTGTGACGAATGAATGATAATTCATGATAATACACCACTGAGATGGGTGGATGGCAGATATTCTGTGACAAATGAATGATAATTCATGACAATACACCACTGAGATGGGTGGATGGCAGATATTCTGTGACGAATGAATGATAATTCATGATAATACACCACTCAGATGGGTGGATGGCAGATATTCTGTGACAAATGAATGATAATTCATGATAATACATCATTCAGATGGGTTGATGGCAGATATTCTGTGACGAATGAATGATAATTCATGATAATACACCACTGAGATGGGTGGATGGCAGATATTCTGTGACAAATGCATGATAATTCATGATAATACACCACTGAGATGGGTGGATGGCAGATATTCTGTGACAAATGAATGATAATTCATGATAATACACCACTCAGATGGGTGGATGGCAGATATTCTGTGACAAATGAATGATAATTCATGATAATACACCACTCAGATGGGTGGATGGCAGATATTCTGTGACAAATGAATGATAATTCATGATAATACACCACTGAGATGGGTGGATGACAGATATTCTGTGACAAATGAATGATAATTCATGATAATACACCACTGAGATGGGTGGATGGCAGATATTCTGTGACAAATGAATGATAATTCATGATGATACACCACTGAGATGGGTGGATGGCAGATATTCTGTGACAAATGAATGATAATTCATGATAATACACCACTCAGATGGGTGGATGGCCGATATTCTGTGACAAATGAATGATAATTCATGATAATACACCACTCAGATGGGTGGATGGCCGATATTCTGTGACAAATGAATGATCATTCATGATAATACACCACTCAGATGGGTGGATGGCCGATATTCAGTGACAAATGAATGATAATTCATGATAATACACCACTCAGATCATGGGTGGATGGCAGATATTCTGTGACAAATGAATGATAATTCATGATAATACACCACTCAGATCATGGGTGGATGCCGATATTCTGTGACAAATGAATGATAATTCATGATAATACACCACTGAGATGGGTGGATGGCAGATATTCTGTGACAAATGAATGATAATTCATGATAATACACCACTGAGATGGGTGGATGGCCGATATTCAGTGACAAATGAATGATAATTCATGATAATACACCACTCAGATGGGTGGATGGCAGATATTCTGTGACAAATGAATGATAATTCATGATAATACATCATTCAGATGGGTGGATGGCAGATATTCTGTGACGAATGAATGATAATTCATGATAATACACCACTGAGATGGGTGATGGCAGATATTCTGTGACAAATGAATGATAATTCATGATAATACACCACTGAGATGGGTGGATGGCAGATATTCTGTGACAAATGAATGATAATTCATGATAATACACCACTCAGATGGGTGGATGGCCGATATTCAGTGACAAATGAATGATAATTCATGATAATACACCACTCAGATCATGGGTGGATGGCAGATATTCTGTTACAAATGAATGATAATTCATGATAATACACCACTCAGATCATGGGTGGATGCCGATATTCTGTGACAAATGAATGATAATTCATGAAAATACACCATTCAGATGGGTGGATTGCAGGTATTCTGTGACAAATGAATGATAATTCATGATAATACACCATTCAGATGGGTGGATGGCAGATATTCTGTGACGAATGAATGATAATTCATGATAATACACCACTCAGATGGGTGGATTGCAGGTATTCTGTGACAAATGAATGATAATTCATGATAATACACCACTCAGATGGGTGGATGGCCGATATTCTGTGACAAATAAATGATAATTCATGGTAATACACCATTCAGATGGGTGGATTGCAGGTATTCTGTGACAAATGAATGATAATTCATGATAATACACCACTCAGATGGGTGGATGGCCGATATTCTGTGACGAATGAATGATAATTCATGATAATACACCACTCAGATGGGTGGATGGCCGATATTCTGTGACGAATGAATGATAATTCATGATAATACACCACTGAGATGGGTGGATGGCCGATATTCTGTGACGAATGAATGATAATTCATGATAATACACCAATCAGATGGGTGGATTGGAGGTATTCTGTGACAAATGAATGATAATTCATGATAATACACCACTCAGATGGGTGGATTGCAGGTATTCTGTGACAACTGAATGGTAATTCACGATAATACACCACTCAGATGGGTGGATGGCCGATATTCTGTGACGAATGAATGATAATTCATGATAATACACCACTCAGATGGGTGGATGGCAGATATTCTGTGACAAATGAATGATAATTCATGATAATACACCATTCAGATGGGTGGATGGCAGATATTCTGTGACAAATGAATGATAATTCATGATAATACACCATTCAGATGGGTGGATGGCCGATATTCTGTGACGAATGAATGATAATTCATGATAATACACCACTCATATGGGTGGATGGCAGATATTCTGTGACAAATGAACGATAATTCATGATAATACACCACTCAAATGGGTAGAAGGCAGATATTCTGTGACAAATGAATGATAAATCATGATAATACACCACTGAGATGGGTGGATGGCAGATATTCTGTGACAAATGAATGATAATTCATGATAATACACCATTCAGATGGGTGGATGGCAGATATTCTGTGACAAATGAATGATAATTCATGATAATACACCACTGAGATGGGTGGATGGCAGATATTCTGTGACAAATGAATGATAATTCATGATAATACACCATTCAGATGGGTGGATGGCAGAGATTCTGTGACGAATGAATGATAATTCATGATAATACACCACTGAGATGGGTGGATGGCAGATATTCTGTGACAAATGAATGATAATTCATGATAATACACCACTGAGATGGGTGGATGGCAGATAGACAAATGAATGATAATTCATGATAATAGACCACTGAGATGGGTGGATGGCAGATATTCTGTGACAAATGAATGATAATTCATGATAATACACCACTGAGATGGGTGGATGGCAGATAGACAAATGAATGATAATTCATGATAATACACCATTCAGATGGGTGGATGGCAGATATTCTGTGACGAATGAATGATAATTCATGATAATACACCACTCAAATGGGTAGAAGGCAGATATTCTGTGACAAATGAATGATAAATCATGATAATACACCACTGAGATGGGTGGATGGCAGATATTCTGTGACAAATGAATGATAATTCATGATAATACACCATTCAGATGGGTGGAAGGCAGATATTCTGTGACGAATGAATGATAATGCATGATAATACACCACTGAGATGGGTGGATGGCAGATATTCTGTGACAAATGAATGATAATTCATGATAATACACCATTCAGATGGGTGGATGGCAGATATTCTGTGACAAATGAATAATAATTCATGATAATACACCACTGAGATGGGTGGATGGCAGATATTCTGTGACAAATGAATGATAATGCATGATAATACACCACTGAGATGGGTGGATGGCAGATATTCTGTGACAAATGAATGATAATTCATGATAATACACCATTCAGATGGGTGGATGGCAGATATTCTGTGACAAATGAATGATAATTCATGATAATACACCACTGAGATGGGTGGATGGCAGATATTCTGTGACAAATGAATGATAATTCATGATAATACACCATTCAGATGGGTGGATGGCAGAGATTCTGTGACGAATGAATGATAATTCATGATAATACACCACTGAGATGGGTGGATGGCAGATATTCTGTGACAAATGAATGATAATTCATGATAATACGCCACTGAGATGGGTGGATGGCAGATAGACAAATGAATGATAATTCATGACAATACACCACTGAGATGGGTGGATGGCAGATATTCTGTGACAAATGAATGATAATTCATGATAATATACCACTGAGATGGGTGGATGGCAGATAGACAAATGAATGATAATTCAAGATAATACACCACTCAGATGGGTGGATGGCAGATATTCTGTGACGAATGAATGATAATTCATGATAATACACCCCTGAGATGGGTGGATGGCAGATATTCTGTGACAAATGAATGATAATTCATGATAATACATCACTGAGATGGGTGGATGGCAGATATTCTGTGACGAATGAATGATAATTCATGATAGTACACCACTCAGATGGGTGGATGGCAGATATTCTGTGACAAATGAATGATAATTCATGATAATACATCATTCAGATGGGTGGATGGCAGATAGACAAATGAATGATAATTCATGATAATACACCATTCAGATGGGTGGATGGCAGAGATTCTGTGACGAATGAATGATAATTCATGATAATACACCACTGAGATGGGTGGATGGCAGATATTCTGTGACAAATGAATGATAATTCATGATAATACACCACTGAGATGGGTGGATGGCAGATATTCTGTGACGAATGAATGATAATTCATGATAATACACCACTCAGATGGGTGGATGGCAGATATTCTGTGACAAATGAATGATAATTCATGATAATACATCATTCAGATGGGTTGATGGCAGATATTCTGTGACGAATGAATGATAATTCATGATAATACACCACTGAGATGGGTGGATGGCAGATATTCTGTGACAAATGCATGATAATTCATGATAATACACCACTGAGATGGGTGGATGGCAGATATTCTGTGACAAATGAATGATAATTCATGATAATACACCACTCAGATGGGTGGATGGCAGATATTCTGTGACAAATGAATGATAATTCATGATAATACACCACTCAGATGGGTGGATGGCAGATATTCTGTGACAAATGAATGATAATTCATGATAATACACCACTGAGATGGGTGGATGACAGATATTCTGTGACAAATGAATGATAATTCATGATAATACACCACTGAGATGGGTGGATGGCAGATATTCTGTGACAAATGAATGATAATTCATGATAATACACCACTGAGATGGGTGGATGGCAGATATTCTGTGACAAATGAATGATAATTCATGATAATACACCACTCAGATGGGTGGATGGCCGATATTCTGTGACAAATGAATGATAATTCATGATAATACACCACTCAGATGGGTGGATGGCCGATATTCTGTGACAAATGAATGATCATTCATGATAATACACCACTCAGATGGGTGGATGGCCGATATTCAGTGACAAATGAATGATAATTCATGATAATACACCACTCAGATCATGGGTGGATGGCAGATATTCTGTGACAAATGAATGATAATTCATGATAATACACCACTCAGATCATGGGTGGATGCCGATATTCTGTGACAAATGAATGATAATTCATGATAATACACCACTGAGATGGGTGGATGGCAGATATTCTGTGACAAATGAATGATAATTCATGATAATACACCACTGAGATGGGTGGATGGCCGATATTCAGTGACAAATGAATGATAATTCATGATAATACACCACTCAGATGGGTGGATGGCAGATATTCTGTGACAAATGAATGATAATTCATGATAATACATCATTCAGATGGGTGGATGGCAGATATTCTGTGACGAATGAATGATAATTCATGATAATACACCACTGAGATGGGTGGATGGCAGATATTCTGTGACAAATGAATGATAATTCATGATAATACACCACTGAGATGGGTGGATGGCAGATATTCTGTGACAAATGAATGATAATTCATGATAATACACCACTCAGATGGGTGGATGGCAGATATTCTGTGACAAATGAATGATAATTCATGATAATACACCATTCAGATGGGTGGATGGCCGATATTCTGTGACGAATGAATGATAATTCATGATAATACACCACTCAGATGGGTGGATTGCAGGTATTCTGTGACAAATGAATGATAATTCATGATAATACACCACTCAGATGGGTGGATGGCCGATATTCTGTGACAAATAAATGATAATTCATGGTAATACAACATTCAGATGGGTGGATTGCAGGTATTCTGTGACAAATGAATGATAATTCATGATAATACACCACTCAGATGGGTGGATGGCCGATATTCTGTGACGAATGAATGATAATTCATGATAATACACCACTCAGATGGGTGGATGGCCGATATTCTGTGACGAATGAATGATAATTCACGATAATACACCACTGAGATGGGTGGATGGCCGATATTCTGTGACGAATGAATGATAATTCATGATAATACACCAATCAGATGGGTGGATTGGAGGTATTCTGTGACAAATGAATGATAATTCATGATAATACACCACTCAGATGGGTGGATTGCAGGTATTCTGTGACAACTGAATGGTAATTCACGATAATACACCACTCAGATGGGTGGATGGCCGATATTCTGTGACAAATGAATGATAATTCATGATAATACACCACTCAGATGGGTGGATGGCAGATATTCTGCGACAAATGAATGATAATTCATGATAATACACCATTCAGATGGGTGGATGGCAGATATTCTGTGACAAATGAATGATAATTCATGATAATACACCATTCAGATGGGTGGATGGCCGATATTCTGTGACGAATGAATGATATTTCATGATAATACACCACTCATATGGGTGGATGGCAGATATTCCGTGACAAATGAATGATAATTCATGATAATACGCCATTCAGATGGGTGGATGGCAGAGATTCTGTGACGAATGAATGATAATTCATGATAATACACCACTGAGATGGGTGGATGGCAGATATTCTGTGACAAATGAATGATAATTCATGACAATACACCACTGAGATGGGTGGATGGCAGATATTCTGTGACGAATGAATGATAATTCATGATAATACACCACTCAGATGGGTGGATGGCAGATATTCTGTGACAAATGAATGATAATTCATGATAATACATCATTCAGATGGGTGGATGGCAGATATTCTGTGACGAATGCATGATAATTCATGATAATACACCACTGAGATGGGTGGATGGCAGATATTCTGTGACAAATGAATGATAATTCATGATAATACACCACTGAGATGGGTGGATGGCAGATATTCTGTGACAAATGAATGAAAATTCATGATAATACACCACTGAGATGGGTGGATGGCAGATATTCTGTGACAAATGAATGATAATTCATGATAATACACCACTGAGATGGGTGGATGGCAGATATTCTGTGACAAATGAATGATAATTCATGATAATACACCACTGAGATGGGTGGATGGCAGATATTCTGTGAGAAATGAATGATAATTCATGATAATACACCACTGAGATGGGTGGATGGCAGATATTCTGTGACAAATGAATGATAATTCATGATAATACACCACTCAGATGGGTGGATGGCAGATATTCTGTGACAAATGAATGATAATTCATGATAATACACCACTCAGATGGGTGGATGGCCGATATTCTGTGACAAATGAATGATAATTCATGATAATACACCACTCAGATGGGTGGATGGCCGATATTCTGTGAAAAATGAATGATAATTCATGATAATACACCACTCAGATGGGTGGATGGCCGATATTCAGTGACAAATGAATGATAATTCATGATAATACACCACTCAGATCATGGGTGGATGGCAGATATTCTGTGACAAATGAATGATAATTCATGATAATACACCACTCAGATCATGGGTGGATGCCGATATTCTGTGACAAATGAATGATAATTCATGAAAATACACCATTCAGATGGGTGGATTGCAGGTATTCTGTGACAAATGAATGATAATTCATGATAATACACCATTCAGATGGGTGGATGGCAGATATTCTGTGACGAATGAATGATAATTCATGATAATACACCACTCAGATGGGTGGATTGCAGGTATTCTGTGACAAATGAATGATAATTCATGATAATACACCACTCAGATGGGTGGATGGCCGATATTCTGTGACAAATAAATGATAATTCATGGTAATACACCATTCAGATGGGTGGATTGCAGGTATTCTGTGACAAATGAATGATAATTCATGATAATACACCACTCAGATGGGTGGATGGCCGATATTCTGTGACGAATGAATGATAATTCATGATAATACACCACTCAGATGGGTGGATGGCCGATATTCTGTGACGAATGAATGATAATTCATGATAATACACCACTGAGATGGGTGGATGGCCGATATTCTGTGACGAATGAATGATAATTCATGATAATACACCAATCAGATGGGTGGATTGGAGGTATTCTGTGACAAATGAATGATAATTCATGATAATACACCACTCAGATGGGTGGATTGCAGGTATTCTGTGACAACTGAATGGTAATTCACGATAATACACCACTCAGATGGGTGGATGGCCGATATTCTGTGACGAATGAATGATAATTCATGATAATACACCACTCAGATGGGTGGATGGCAGATATTCTGTGACAAATGAATGATAATTCATGATAATACACCATTCAGATGGGTGGATGGCAGATATTCTGTGACAAATGAATGATAATTCATGATAATACACCATTCAGATGGGTGGATGGCCGATATTCTGTGACGAATGAATGATAATTCATGATAATACACCACTCATATGGGTGGATGGCAGATATTCTGTGACAAATGAACGATAATTCATGATAATACACCACTCAAATGGGTAGAAGGCAGATATTCTGTGACAAATGAATGATAAATCATGATAATACACCACTGAGATGGGTGGATGGCAGATATTCTGTGACAAATGAATGATAATTCATGATAATACACCATTCAGATGGGTGGATGGCAGATATTCTGTGACAAATGAATGATAATTCATGATAATACACCACTGAGATGGGTGGATGGCAGATATTCTGTGACAAATGAATGATAATTCATGATAATACACAATTCAGATGGGTGGATGGCAGAGATTCTGTGACGAATGAATGATAATTCATGATAATACACCACTGAGATGGGTGGATGGCAGATATTCTGTGACAAATGAATGATAATTCATGATAATACACCACTGAGATGGGTGGATGGCAGATAGACAAATGAATGATAATTCATGATAATAGACCACTGAGATGGGTGGATGGCAGATATTCTGTGACAAATGAATGATAATTCATGATAATACACCACTGAGATGGGTGGATGGCAGATAGACAAATGAATGATAATTCATGATAATACACCACTGAGATGGGTGGATGGCAGATATTCTGTGACGAATGAATGATAATTCATGATAATACACCACTGAGATGGGTGGATGGCAGATATTCTGTGACAAATGAATGATAATTCATGATAATACATCACTGAGATGGGTGGATGGCAGATATTCTGTGACGAATGAATGATAATTCATGATAATACACCACTCAGATGGGTGGATGGCGGATATTCTGTGACAAATGAATGATAATTGATGATAATACATCATTCAGATGGGTGGATGGCAGATAGACAAATGAATGATAATTCATGATAATACACCATTCAGATGGGTGGATGGCAGAGATTCTGTGACGAATGAATGATAATTCATGATAATACACCACTGAGATGGGTGGATGGCAGATATTCTGTGACAAATGAATGATAATTCATGATAATACTCCACTGAGATGGGTGGATGGCAGATATTCTGCGACGAATGAATGATAATTCATGATAATACACCACTCAGATGGGTGGATGGCAGATATTCTGTGACAAATGAATGATAATTCATGATAATACATCATTCAGATGGCTGGATGGCAGATATTCTGTGACGAATGAATGATAATTCATGATAATACACCACTGAGATGGGTGGATGGCAGATATTCTGTGACAAATGAATGATAATTCATGATAATACACCACTCAGATGGGTGGATGGCAGATATTCTGTGACAAATGAATGATAATTCATGATAATACACCACTCAGATGGGTGGATGGCAGATATTCTGTGACAAATGAATGATAATTCATGATAATACCACTGAGATGGGTGGATGGCAGATATTCTGTGACAAATGAATGATAATTCATGATAATACACCACTGAGATGGGTGGATGGCAGGATATTCTGTGACAAATGAATGATAATTCATGATAATACATCACAGATGGGTGGATGGCAGATATTCTGTGACAAATGAATGATAATTCATGATAATACACCACTCAGATGGGTGGACTCAGATGGGTGGATGGCAGATATTCTGTGACAAATGAATGATAATTCATGATAATACATCATTCAGATGGCTGGATGGCAGATATTCTGTGACGAATGAATGATAATTCATGATAATACACCACTGAGATGGGTGGATGGCAGATATTCTGTGACAAATGAATGATAATTCATGATAATACACCACTGAGATGGGTGGATGGCAGATATTCTGTGACAAATGAATGATAATTCATGATAATACACCACTGAGATGGGTGGATGGCAGATATTCTGTGACAAATGAATGATAATTCATGATAATACACCACTGAGATGGGTGGATGGCAGATATTCTGTGACAAATGAATGATAATTCATGATAATACTCCACTGAGATGGGTGGATGGCAGATATTCTGTGACGAATGAATGATAATTCATGATAATACACCACTCAGATGGGTGGATGGCAGATATTCTGTGACAAATGAATGATAATTCATGATAATACACCACTCAGATGGGTGGATGGCCGATATTCTGTGACAAATGAATGATAATTCATGATAATACACCACTCAGATGGGTAGATGGCAGATATTCTGTGACAAATGAATGATAATGGGTGGATGGCAGATATTCTGTAACAAATGAATGATAATTCATAATAATACACTACTCAGATGGGTGGATTGCATATCTTCTGTGACAAATGAATGATAATTCATGATAATACACCACTCAGATGGGTGGATGGCAGATATTCTGTAACAAATGAATGATAATTCATAATAATACACCACTCAGATGGGTGGATTGCATATCTTCTGTGACAAATGAATGATAATTCATGATAATACACCACTCAGATGGGTGGATGGCAGATATTCTGTAACAAATGAATGATAATTCATAATAATACACCACTCAGATGGGTGGATTGCATATCTTCTGTGACAAATGAATGATAATTCATGATAATACACCACTCAGATGGGTGGATGGCAGATATTCTGTGACAAATGAATGATAATTCATGATAATACACCACTGAGATGGGTGGATGGCAGATATTCTGTGACAAATGAATGATAATTCATGATAATACACCATTCAGATGGGTGGATGGCAGATATTCTGTGACAAATGAATGATAATTCATGATAATACACCACTCAGATGGGTGGATGGCAGATATTCTGTGACAAATGAATGATAATGGGTGGATGGCAGATATTCTGTAACAAATGAATGATAATTCATAATAATACACCACTCAGATGGGTGGATTGCATATCTTCTGTGACAAATGAATGATAATTCATGATAATACACCACTCAGATGGGTGGATGGCAGATATTCTGTAACAAATGAATGATAATTCATAATAATACACCACTCAGATGGGTGGATTGCATATCTTCTGTGACAAATGAATGATAATTCATGATAATACACCACTCAGATGGGTGGATGGCAGATATTCTGTAACAAATGAATGATAATTCATAATAATACACCACTCAGATGGGTGGATTGCATATCTTCTGTGACAAATGAATGATAATTCATGATAATACACCACTCAGATGGGTGGATGGCAGATATTCTGTAACAAATGAATGATAATTCATAATAATACACCACTCAGATTGGTGGATTGCATATCTTCTGTGACAAATGAATGATAATTCATGATAATACACCACTCAGATGGGTGGATGGCAGATATTCTGTAACAAATGAATGATAATTCATAATAATACACCACTCAGATGGGTGGATTGCATATCTTCTGTGACAAATGAATGATAATTCATGATAATACACCATTCAGATAGTTTGATGGTTGATACATATGATGAAAGAATGATAATCATTGGCAACACGTCAGTAAGATGGTATCGATGGTAGATATTTTGATGGTGACTGAGAAATAATGTGGGAGATATTCTTCTGATCAAGCAGCTACTTTACAAGATCTTTTTAATCGGGTAAAAGAAGACTGTATTTTAGGTTATTTGAGAGAAATCGGGTTGTTGTATAAGTTTTAACGCATGTACATGTTTTTGGTGTGTTGTGTTGATTAGAATTTTGTTTGATCGTCGCTATATAGCTGATATATTGCTCAATTTCCCTCTCTCTCTCTGAATGATAATCTATGACAATACACCATTCTGGAGATTCGATGTCAGATATTCTATGGTTAATGAATGATAATGATATGCTACAGTGAATGATAATTTATGCCAGTACACCATTCTGGAGATTCGATGTCAGATATTCTATGGTTCGTGAATGATAATGATATGCTACAGTGAATGATAATCTATGCCAATAAACCATTCTGGAGATTCGATGTCAGATATTCTATGGTTCGTGAATGATAATGATATGCTACAGTGAATGATAATCTATGCCAATGCACCATTCTGGAGATTCGATGTCAGATATTCTATGGTTCGTGAATGATAATGATATGCTACAGTGAATGATAATCTATGCCAATAAACCATTCTGGAGATTCGATGTCAGATATTCTATTGTTAATGAATGATAATGATATGCTACAATGAATGATAATCTATGCCAATGCACCATTCTGGTGATTCGATGTCAGATATTCTATGGTTCGTGAATGATAATGATATGCTACAGTGAATGATAATCTATGCCAATACACCATTCTGGCATCATCCGAACGCATGGCACGATCATACGTAGAAACTTCTGCTCGTAGCCATGCGGTAACGGGTGCTATCTGAGTGTAATAGGGCGTTTCCCAAATGGTCACATCCGACTGGCCCCGTTACATCCGACATCGGTGCAATCACATTCATACAACGAAGACACACCTCCAGAAAGCGATTGATTGAAATGATCCCATGGTGGGCCTCAAAGTGCCCCCATCACAAAATAAAAAGCATATCATTTTCCTGTGGTCTGCCGCCGATTTTATTTTGTTTTCAAATATGTTAGGCCGTTTGTTTCTTAAGATAAACAAAGAAGCATGCTCCACTAGAGTGAGAAATAAAATAGCTAATTTGCACAACTTCGTTTTGGTCTCGCGTAGACTCCCCCAGTCTTGCGCCTCGTGAAACTGACATGTTTGCATGTGTGAGAAATATTTGAATACAGATAATTTCATTGGCTCGTTTAAATGGGGCCGACATTTGACCTCATGCTTTGGGAACAACTTTCGAACTGGATTATCTCCCTCTAGATAGATGGCGCCGTGTGAAATACATGCCGAATCACAGCGAAAATCTAAGGGTAGTGTTAAGTGAAACGTGAAATGCCCTTAGAAAGCTAAGATGCATTCTGGAGATTCGATGTCAGATATTCTATGGTTAATGAATGATAATGATATGCTACAGTGGATGATAATCTATGCCAATGCACCATTCTGGAGATTCGATGTCAGATATTCTATGGTTCGTGAATGATAATGATATGCTACAGTGAATGATAATCTATGCCAATACACCATTCTGGAGATTCGATGTCAGATATTCTATGGTTAATGAATGATAATGATATGCTCTTAGAAATGGATGATAATCTATGCCAATGCACCATTCTGGAGATTCGATGTCAGATATTCTATGGTTCGTGAATGATAATGATATGCTACAGTGAATGATAATCTATGCCAATACACCATTTTGGAGATTCGATGTCAGATATTCTATGGTTAATGAATGATAATGATATGCTACAGTGAATGATAATCTATGGCAATACACCATTCTGGAGATTCGATGTCAGATATTCTATGGTTAATGAATGATAATGATATGCTAAAGTGAATGATAATCTATGCCAATACACCATTCTGGAGATTCGATGTCAGATATTTTATGGTTCGTGAATGATAATGATATGCTACGGTGAATGATAATCTATGCCAATGCACCATTCTGGAGATTCGATGTCAGATATTCTATGGTTCGTGAATGATAATGATATGCTAAAGTGAATGATAATCTATGCCAATACACCATTCTGGAGATTCGATGTCAAATATTCTATGGTTAATGAATGATAATGATATGCTACAGTGAATCATAATCTATGCCAATACACCATTCTGGAGATTCGATGTCAGATATTCTATGGTTAATGAATGATAATGATATGCTACAGTGAATGATAATCTTTGCCAATACACCATTTTGGAGATTCGATGTCAAATATTCTATGGTTAAGGAATGATAATGATATGCTACAGTGAATGATAATCTATGCCAATGCACCATTCTGGAGATTCGATGTCAGATATTCTATGGTTAATGAATGATAATGATATGCTAAAGTGAATGATAATCTATGCTAATACACCATTCTGGAGATTCGATGTCAGATATTCTATGGTTAATGAATGATAATGATATGCTACAGTGAATGATAATCTATGCCAATACACCATTCTGGAGATTCGATGTCAGATATTCTATGGTTAATGAATGATAATGATATGCTCTTAGAAATGGATGATAATCTATGCCAATGCACCATTCTGGAGATTCGAAGTCAGATAGTCTATGGTTAATGAATGATAATGATATGCTACAGTGAATGATAATCTTTGCCGATACACCATTTTGGAGATTCGATGTCAGATATTCTATGGTTAATGAATGATAATGATATGCTCTTAGAAATGGATGATAATCTATGCCAATGCACCATTCTGGAGATTCGAAGTCAGATATTCTATGGTTAATGAATGATAATGATATGCTACAATGAATGATAATCTTTGCCGATACACCATTTTGGAGATTCGAAGTCAGATATTCTATGGTTAATGAATGATAATGATATGCTACAGTGAATGATAATCTATGCCAATACACCATTCTGGAGATTCGATGTCAGATATTCTATGGTTAATGAATGATAATGATATGCTCTTAGAAATGGATGATAATCTATGCCAATGCACCATTCTGGAGATTCGAAGTCAGATATTCTATGGTTAATGAATGATAATGATATGCTACAGTGAATGATAATCTTTGCCGATACACCATTTTGGAGATTCGATGTCAAATATTCTATGGTTAATGAATGATAATGATATGCTCAAGTGAATGATAATCTATGCCAACACACCATTCAAATGGTTCCCGTGTATATTTTTGGTGAAATACCATGCAATGGTGATGCACCATTCAGATGGTTCGCTGGTAGATATTTCATGGTGGATAAATGACAAGCATTGGTAATACACCATGCAGATGGTTAAGTGGTAGATATATTCTCTGGTGAATGTGTGATAATCAACAGAAATACGCCCTTCAGATGGTTCGCTGTTATATATATCTACGACGAATGAGTGATAATCAATGATAATACAATATTTAGATGGTTCGATGGTATATCTGAATGCGTGATAATCAATGGTAAAGCACCATTTAAATTGTTCGATGGTATATCTACGTTGAATGAGTGATAATCGATGGTAATACACCATTTAGATGGTTCGATGGCATATCTACGGTGAATGAGTGATAGTCAATGGTAAAGCACCATTTAGATGGGTGGATGGCTCATGCACGGTGAATGAGTGATAATCAATGTTAAGACACCATTTAGATGGGTCGGTGGCATATCTACGGCGAATGAATGAAAATCAATGGTAATACACCATTTAGATGGGTCGATGGTATATCTATGGTGATTGACTGATAGTCAAATGGTAAAGCACCATTTGAATTGGTCGATGGTTTATCTACGTTGAATGAGTGATAGGCAATGGTAAAGCACCATTTAGATTGGTCGATGGTATATCTACGTTGAATCAGTGATAATCGATGGTAATACACCATTTAGATGGGTCGGTGGTTTTTCTACGGCGAATGAATTATAACCAATGGTAATACACCATTTAGATGAGTGGATGGCTCATGTACAGTGAATGACTGATAATCAATGGAAAGACACCATTTAAATCGTTTGATGATATATCTACGATGAATGACTGCTAATCAAAGGTAATACTCCATGAGTGATAATCAATGGTAATACACCATTTAAATCGTTTGATGATATATCTACGATGAATGACTGCTAATCAAAGGTAATACTCCATGAGTGATAATCAATGGTAATACACCATTTAGATGGTTGGATGGCTCATGTACGGTCAATGAGTGATAATCAATGGTAATACACCACTTAGATGGTCCGATGGTATAATCGACGGTGAATGAGTGATAATCAATGGTAATACACCACTTAGATGGGTCGATAGTATAATCGACGAGGAATGAGTGATAATCAATAGTAATAACCATTTAGATGGGTGGATGGTATATCTACGGCAAATGAATGATAATCAATGGTAATACACCATTTAGATGGGTGGATGGCTTATGTACGGTCAATGAGTGATAATCAATGGTAATACGCCACTTAGATGGGTCGATGGTATATCGACGGTGAATGAGTGATAATCAATGGTAATACACCACTTAGATGGTCCGATGGTATAATTGACGATGAATGAGTGATAATCAATGGTAATACACCATTTAGATGGGTGGATGGCTCATGTACGGTGAATGAGTGATAATCAATGATAATACACCACTTAGATGGGTCGATGGTATATCGACGGTGAATAAGTGATAATCAATGGTAATACACCATTTTGATCGTTTGATGGTATATCTACGATGAATGAGTGATAATCAATGGTAGTACACCATTTAGATGGGTGGATGGCTCATGTACGGTGAATGAGTGATAATCAATGGTAATACACCACTTGGATTGGTCGGTGATATATCTATGATGAATGAATGATAGTCAATAGTAATTGAATATTCTGAGATTTCAATTGTATATATTCTATGAAGAATGAATGATAGTCTGTAGTAATTGAATATTCTGAGATTTCAGTTGTAGATATTCTATGATGAATGAGTGATATTCTATAGTAATTGAATATTCTGAGATTTCAATTATAGATATTCTATGATGAATGAATGATAGTCTATTGTAATTGAATATTCTGAGATTTCAATTGTAGATATTCTATGATGAATGAATGATAGTCTATAGTAATTGAACATTATGAGATTTCAATTGTAGATATTCTATGATGAATGAATGATAGTCTATAGTAATTGAACATATGTAATAATGACAATTTTCCATTTTAATCAGTATTGTATGCAATAAATGATTTTAGATTGTAAATTTCCAAACTAATCAATATTTTGTATGTAATTATAGTTACTCATTTGGATATATAAGACTCACCTGGATATATAATACTCACCTGGATATATAAGACTCACCTGGATATATAATACTCACCTGGATATATAAGCAGTGTTAGGGAACAAACTATCTTTGGTAGAATAAAATCCATTAGAATAATTCTCGGGGTAGACTTGGATCGTCTTCCGAAATAAAGTTGTATCTTATATTGGACGTTCCGAAAGAATACCGTTTCAGGGCCGATACTGATGTGAAAATAGACGAAATATCTGTCTTTCAATGGCCTTCCAAATTCTCCGGATCTTTGTGTTTGAAAGAGACGTCACAAGGAAACAAAATGATCATGCATGTTTCTTGATTCATTGTTTAATTTCAGTCGCTGCTTCATTTGTAACAACCCTGCCAAAGGGGTTAGTTCTGTATTGAGAACTACTTTTATTTAATTTCGGTTACTTCTTCCAATTATACATACAAAACAAAATGTGTGTATATTTTTAAATAATGTTTCCATTCATAGGCAGAGTTTGCTGGAGGGATGCAACGCAGAAAGTGCACCCGATGATGATATTAAACCCAACGTGACTGCCATACACAGCAGAGATCCGTTGTAGCCCTAATCAGGTACCGGTATGGAGATCAGCGAATCTTTCGATGGATGGGTTGTTTACATCGCAGTATTGGCACAGTAAACATCATGTTGTTTTCGAACCTAGGCGACTCGAAAGACAACACACAAAGTAAACATTCGAGGGGTCAACCGACCGACAAGGATTTAGGCGAATCAACAAGGCCCCCATGGGGTGATTCATTTATTTAAGGTGATGAACAATCGGCCTTGATCTGCTGATGTCTCAAAAATGTACATTTTGGTTGTTTCTCCTGCTACACATCTGGAACCAAATATATACTGAATGGTTCCATATAGAACCAAACGCAGAGCAAATGGTTCAATATAAAACCCAAAATAGACCAAATGGTTCCATATATAACCAAATATAGATCAAATGGTTCATATATATCCAAATATGGAATAAATGGTTTCCTACAGGACCTAATATAAACCAAATTGTTCCATACATAGCCAAATATAGACCAGATGGTTCCATATATAGCCAAATAACATATAGAACCGAATACTGACCAAAATGGAAATGGTTTCATCCAGAACCAAATATAGAGCACATGGTTCAATAATAAACCAAGTATAGACCGAACGATTTCATACAGAACCTCATATATACCAAAATGGTTCCATTTTGAGTCAATTGTAGACCGGATGGTGCCATATAGAACTAAATATAGAACAAATGGTTCCCTTCATAACCAAATATAGACCATAAAGCACCAAATATAGACCAAATGATTTCATATATAGAATAGTTCTATACATAAACAAATACAGAGCTAATGGCTCAATATAAAACCAAATACAGACCAAATGGTTTCATACAGAACCAAAAAGAAGCCAAATATTGACCGGAAAGATGATTCGGAAAAGGACCAAGTATTGGCCATGACGTTCAATACAAAACCAAATATATATCGAATCATTCCACATAAAATCAGATCGGTTTGAAGCAAAACCAATTTAGTTACATGTATGTGGAACTTTTGACGATTATTGTTGGAACTGTTTGATTTAAATTTGTATTTCCCGCTGTGTAAATGAAAGACCTAACTATGTTTTCATATAGAACCAAATGTTTTGAGCTGAAAAAGCATTTTGGAAAGTTCCCACTGAGCGATACAATATAACATTCCATAATTAGTGAACAGAAATTTAACACATTATATCTTTTGGGTCAAGCTCTTAACAAAATATGAATGTAAAACAACAACAACAAAATCTAAAATGGCCGCACTGATGACGTCACAGTTACGTCCCATGCAAAAAAAAAATCCCTAGGCCGGGAGCGGCTTTCCAATGGTCAGATAGGGGTAAACAACTAACAACTGGTTTCGGTGGCCCATGCACACGGTATTGATAAGCTTTTGTGTATTGATTTTTCAAGTTTATTTCATTTGTTGGCCATAACGCCATCAAAGGAAATGGTACCCGTGTAAAAGGAAATAACGTCCAGTAGGAAAAATGCCTGGCTCCTATAGAACAGCTCAGCTAGGACATTTTTCCCTGATTGTCAATTCGGATAAACCATATTCCCCTGATGAAGAGAATCATATGAGAAGGGCCATTGATTCCTGTGACTCATTGTGAACGTGAATGAAGCGTGAAGCAGTAACGTAATCACACGAAGTGACGTAATCACCGGAAATGATGTAATCACCGGAGATGACGTCACAAAATCAAATATTTGGTATCAACCTCCCCACAGCGCATGCTCCATTTCGCAGGCTCCAATAACATCCCTGCCTCCAATAGCGGAAGTTGACCGTTACTACGTTGCTATGACGTATAGGGGAAACCAACCAACGCACGGTTCAGTTTGAATCCGACCAAACGACTCCTTTAGTGTTGCACATGAGCGAACTACTTTTCATATGCTCTGTCCAGATAAACACGGAAAATTATCTCCAGATAATTCTTTTTAACGCTAGGTCAACGGAGGTATTATGTAGACTTGAAAAATAATCAAAATTTTCGTTAAACATCTATTTTACTATATATGATGTCACTTCCGGCGATGTGCGCGAAGGCCCCGAATCCGGTACAAAAATCTGACTGGTGGCTGGGGTGTTATTAGACCCCCAGCGAGGTGGTTGATTTGGTATTGATACTATCCAGCACTTCATTCGAATTTATGAACAAGTACACAGCTGAGCTGAATACAGACAACTAGTTTATGACTTGCGTTTTGGTTTATGGCATGCAGCCCTGGCACTTGCGTACAGCTCGCCATCCGTAAGATGGCTTGCGGATCGTGTGTTTCCATTATCGCGGAGCGATATCCGATACTTTACCCTAAAATGTTCGTTCTTCATCCCGCGGAGAACTACTCATAGTTGCTGTGAGTAGGCTGAAAATAGATACGCACGCTATCAAGGTCGGCCTTACCGCCTATAGATGACCCAGATTACCCAGATGCTGTCCTAGGTAGGGGATGAGGGTGATGTAACCCCACCGAACTATGCTCAAATGCATATCGATCGCAATGCGAGAACACCACAAATTTTCATGAATTGAAAACCTAGAACATCACAATATGACGTCACATTAGAGACAATGCCCCCACGATGCGATATGCATTGTGGGGAACTTTGAAATGACGAATGAGATACTAGCGTCTAGACCATCATTCAATATTCAGCCGTCGTCCATTAAAGGATTTCCGGGTCCATAATCCGAATACCTAATTCATATATTATCATTAGCACCAAATTAAAAGTATAAATCATAGTATACATAAAACTAGGCTAATTTCCTGCAAGACAGAAGCGGTCAACAGTTTTCAATGATGCCAGCGGGATATCATGATGATGTTCCAAAAATATCAAATCCGTATCGCTGATCAGTATTCCCAATTTCAGTTGGTTGCTGTGCCCCCTTTATGTCCTGTATCGTATCTTGCCCGTGAATCATATCCTGTGAAAGTGTGTATGGACTCATACACATGAAGTTAGGTCTTTTTAACGGATATCGATTTCTGGACCAATTAAAATATCGTTCGAAAGAATAAGTCTGAAAACTTGATATATATGAAAGCTTCGATACTATTCTTTATTTGCGCATTGCATAAAAAGGAGAGTGTTTTCCGTTGTCCGCTTTCTATAGCAGATATTCTGTGAGACAGTAGTATCCATCCTGGTTTACAGCATAGACAGGGAAATTCTCAATCTTAATAAATGAATATCCTATCAATGCTCCCCAATCGTGTGTCCATTTACCCCAATGTTTACAGCAAAGTTCAGTACCCCGTATTATAGCGCCACAATGTCGGGACCGCGGCAACATGAAAAGACACCCACCAGCGAGCCGGCTAATTCGGCTGAGCCAATCAAAAATTCTTTGTCATCAAGTTCCCTTCAAAGCACTATGAAGCGTTCTCGGGATTGGTTAACACGCGAGTTACTGCAAGGCTGTTAGATCCTACAAGCGACTTATCCAAATGGGGAGCAGATAGGATTTAATTTTAATTAGATTGGGGAAATTCTGGGGGCAGGTGTGATGAACAAAAATGTCCTGGTGATTAGTGTACCTCATCATATCCTTGGTGATTAATGTACCTTATCATATCCTTGGTGATTAGTGTACCTTATCATATCCTTGGTGATTAATGTACCTTATCATATCCTTGGTGATTAGTGTACCTTATCATATCCTTGGTGATTAGTGTACCTCATCATATCCTTGGTGATTAATGTACCTTATCATATCCTTGGTGATTAGTGTACCTTATCATATCCTTGGTGATTAGTGTACCTTATCATATCCTTGGTGATTAGTGTACCTTATCATATCCTTGGTGATTAGTGTACCTTATCATATCCTTGGTGATTAATGTACCTTATCATATCCTTGGTGATTAGTGTACCTTATCATATCCTTGGTGATTAGTGTACCTCATCATATCCTTGGTGATTAATGTACCTTATCATATCCTTGGTGATTAGTGTACCTTATCATATCCTTGGTGATTAGTGTACCTTATCATATCCTTGGTGATTAGTGTACCTTATCATATCCTTGGTGATTAGTGTACCTTATCATATCCTTGGTGATTAGTGTACCTTATCATATCCTTGGTGATTAGTGTACCTTATCATATCCTTTTCTATGGCAACCAAGGCGGACACTTTTCCCCAATGTGTAGAAAAGTGCCGGGTTAGAAGATAGGGGCCGGACACTCTTAGCCACCCGACATTCTTAGCCTCCAGACCACATCGGTCCTCTACTTGCTGTTGCCCTCAAGAAACAATGACTTCAAGTTTTCAAATATGGGGTGCTTGGCCTGCACAGGTATGGGAGCAAACCAAAATGGGATAAGTTCCTGTTACAACAGTCTCTACTTATTGAGTATGACGTTTTGCATACGGTACTTTGTTTACTCCAAGATAACCGTCCCGTCGATATAGTGTTATGGAGGGGAGGCAAGTTCTAACGAAGCATGTGATCAAGCACCCAACTAAACAAACACAAGCCAATGAGTCTTAGTTCTTCTATGTATAACAAGCACGTGCGTGAAGTATAAATGTACACTGAATGTCTCCGTTGTCGCGTGGCCGAGTGGAAGCGTCGTCGGCCGTTGTAAAAGGGTTGTGAGATCCAAGCCATTCAAGGCTGCCGCAGGCTGTCAATCGTGGCGCTTAACAGGCTGTCAATCGTGGCGCTTAACTGCAAATGGAGTGCTATCATACCTTACCTCTGGCCTGAACCCATAACTAAATTACAGTATGACCAAGAATATTCCAATATAATAGCAGAAGTTGCAAGGAAGCTATTATCACCAGAATAGTGAGCAGCGGCTTCTCCAAGACAAATCGTGGATAAACTGTGCCTTTCATGCTACCTGGCGGTAATATAAGATTTTTATAGGGGCAATTGCAGATGTGAAAGTCAAAATGGAATCTTTTCAACAAGCCAAGCCATCGTATCTTAGAAAGATATCTTCTTTGTATTGGTCAGGAGCTCGCGTCTCTATACGCTGCTTATTCAGAACTAGGATATACTACCTCATAGCTCTGTATTAGGGTAGGAATACACCAGAGCCGTCATCGCAATGCGATTCGCATATGCGTTGTCGCAACAAATTGAACAAGTTGCAAAAAGAAGTGGTGAACACACTATTCGCATTGCGTTGTGTATCGGTTGCGTTATAGCTTTGCGTTGCCGTTGGAATTGGGAATTTTCCATTTTTTGACGCGCTGCACAGGCCTACGCATTGCCTTTGGAAGGTCAAGGACATTATTATGCACACTTTGGCGCCTACTTGGTGCTGAATTACCATACGTTATGTTATTTAAATTAGGTATAGGCATATACGCAGCCTCCATCGCAGCCAAAAGACGCATATGGTGAATGCACGGACAAATGCGTTGTCGCGAGCGTTGCCGCCTGCCCCAACGCAACGGCTCTGGTGTATTCCTACCCTTAGGGTAAGAATACACCAGAGCCGTCATCGCAATGCGATTCGCATATGCGTTGTCGCAACAAATTGAACAAGTTGCAAAAAGAAGTAGTGAACACACTATTCGCATTGCGTTGAGTATCGGTTGCGTTATAGCTTTGCGTTGCCGTTGGAATTGGGAATTTTCCATTTTTTGACGCGCTGCACAGGCCTACGCATTGCCTTCGGAAGGTCAAGGACATTATTATGCACACTTTGGCGCCTACTTGGTGCTGAATTACCATACGTTATGTTATTTAAATTAGGTATAGGCATATACGCAGCCTCCATCGCAGCCAAAAGACGCATATGGTGAATGCACGGACAAATGCGTTGTCGCGAGCGTTGCCGCCTGCGCCAACGCAACGGCTCTGATGTATTCCTACCCTTATTGACCGTCACCTATAGAACGTCAGCGGTCCATCGAGAAGTGACTTGGGTTGAAAATCGTCGCCAAAGTCTACAACATTGTGTTGGTCGGACATGCAGTCTCCTTTGGTGTACCTGTCAGACGGACAATCGTTCCTTGGATATATATGACTGTCGACTATCCTCCGAGTGCACGTTTATATAATCTGATTACCTCACCTAAGTCAGTATTTAGTTGGGTGATCGGGTGCTGTACTGGCTGGCTGCTTTAACATGTTTAAATAGCGTCCAGGATAAAGGAACTGTGAACACTCGCGTGTCTTGACACATGTGGTAACCATCGTGATATGACTGAAAAATTGTTGAGTGACGACGTTAAATTCTACTCACTCACTCATACTGTACCTAAGTATTTTGTCATCATTCTAATTTGACGATGACTTGTAACAATGGTGTCTGGAAGCAGATATTGCAGAGGTAGGCACGGTAGTATATCCTAGGTATGCACCGAGAGAGTAGCGTCTCTAAAGGAAGCTTTACTTTAAAGAACTGAGCCCCGGTCTCTTGCACAAGCCGTGACATCTCTATTCGTATACATGTTGCACGATACCAAAAGCAATAGTGTGTGTTTCAAAGTTGAACACTACCTCCGTGGTCATCATCCAGCCAATACTCCCAAATATCTCAAGTGGGATGAATGGTCTTACAGCACGCAACAGCTATTGCGTAGAAGGGATGCTCTGCAATTCATTGGTAAAACTTTTGAGACAAATAGTTTATTCTTTCAAGCTCTTTCAAGGATTGGCAAGGGGTTGGCGATCAAGCGGGTTGGAAAATCTGTTTTCGCGTTTACCCGGAAATTGCCGAGAGTCACCCCACTGTGAAGGCAACTTATCGTGATTGTGTCGCGTGTAGTGCCTTTCAAAGGGTATTTCGGTTGGGTGCTGTGGTCCTGGTTCAGGTCCTCGAGGTGTTTCTGTCGGTTGATCGAGTTCCTCCCCTGGTTGTGGATCAGTTCGGGGTGTTTCTGTCGGTTGTTCTTGCCGTTGCTCGGGATTGATTTCAAACCGTTGTTCATCGTATTCCTCAGATTGTTCATATTCATACTCATAGTGGTCACCTGGTTGTTGATCTTTATCAATCGGTTGTTCGGGTTGTACTGGTTTTTCTGGTTGTTCGGGATGTACTGGCTGTTCAGGTTTTTCGGGTTGTACTGCTTGTTCACGTGTTTCTTGTGCTTTACGGGGCGGTTGTTCGAACCGCTCTTCCGAAGGCGGCTCTTGTGGTTTTTCAACAGGCCTTTCGGTCTGGTCGAGGTCTGGACCGGATGGAGAGACAAATTTCCTCATGTCATCGGTGTTACAGAAATTCTCCTTGCAAAAACACCACCAATTCTCGCTGGGGTCCTGGACACAACCATCTTCCGGGAGTGGGCGTGACAGCAGAAAACCCAAACCTTTACTACATCCACGCTGGACAACTGAGAAAAAGAACAAAACTGATATATTATTGAATGAAGCAGGGTCTCAAATCAAAAATATACCATACTTGTAACATGTTATCGTTGAAACCCACGAAATGGTTAAGTACATGTACGTTTCGGATTGGTTTATATATCAGGCTCCTTGAAGTATTAGCCTTATAACATATGCCTTGTCCATTTGGCTATGACACTTCCTCTATAATTGGGCGACTATTTCATTTGCTTTTACGGCCCTTTGAAGAAGTACTTAAGTAAACCGTTGTCCTGTACCTCTTGATCCTTGATGGATGAATTTACTTAGACACTAAGACATGGTGACACGATAGGCACAGGCCATGCAAAACATGTCGCGTAAACCAAGAACCCACCTGTTCTACACATTAAAACGGTGTACCTGCGACGAACTGTCAAATTGCTATCTACTGATACTGATATCTACTGATATCTGGACGGTAATTTTAATGAACCTTATAGGCTTCATTCAGAACTAGATTTATAAGAAATCGTCTTTTCGCCTGCATATATTTGGATCACATATACATTCAATTCATAATAAAGGCTATTCAACGAGGGACTTTTCCTTAATTTTTTTTTTTTTTTGGCATTCAGATTATTTGGATTCAATAACGAGCTGTGTGCCAAAAGACGGTTTGAAATATACATTTTTGCACTTTTACCTCCCGGTTTGCCTTGAAAGGTCCGACAGAAACAGCGCTCTGCACATCGAACTGTCGTGAGGAGTTCTGCTTTCAGGTTGCCGGTTACGGGACAGATGTCGCTTCCGAAACTGGTAGGTCCGCTGTTACAATCATAACAACGAATGGACTCCTGGCCATACACTGAAATAAATACAAGATATAAAGATGGGAAACGCGGTAAACTGAAGGTGGGATTGATTACTGTCTTCTATAAATACATGATCTGGTTTAACCGGACTTTTATATCGGCATTTCGCAAGGTGTACGAGATACCGCAGCGGATATATTCGGATAGCTCGTCACCCCAAAGTAAAAATGCTCACACAATGTCATTGGCTGATTCCTCTACACCACATTGGCGTAATTTTCCAAAGACATATTGTCCGAATGTTGCTGTATCGTTCCTTCAATTATAAGATGTTTCTAAAAAAATACATCTTATAGCGTTATATGTGAATTGAGTATTTCAGTTTGTTCGCAGGATCCTCCAATTTTATTGGATGATTCGATTACACCAGTGACGTCATTTTTCCAAAGATATATTGGTCGAATTTTCTATATAGGCCTACCGTTCCTACAATTATTGGATGATTGATTAGTTCGTTCGATGGATCCCTGTTTGCCAATACTTATTGATAATACACGTAGGATCGTGAAAATCAACTTAAAATGACCATAATACGGTTGGTCGAGTTTAGATTATTTCGGTTAAAAGGACCGAAAGATTTTTGACCATGCAGCTTGCCTGTTTGACCTAAACAGTTCGATCGCGTCCGTGCGTTGTTTTGGAATATGAATTAATATGGTTGAATAAAATATACTTTGTCCTGAATTTTTATCAAAATATCTCCAAATTATGATGATGTCATAACGGATAACAAGTTGCGGGATTCACCAATCAAAATGTGTATACGATTTTAAGTAATTTAATATTTATCAACGCTTGCTCATTGTATATGTCGCTGTAGGATCGTAAGTGAGTGTTGAAGACCTGATTTTCCTTACGCCCTGCCGAATACAAACACCGGCGTGGTCGAACATCTTTTGATGTCACCGCTGTGCAGATAGCGTGGCGTCAGCTTGTTCCATGACACAGGGTAGATTTAGAGACTGCTCTCTTAACTCCAACCGTTGGGAAACTGGTAGGCGTCATCCCGTTCCACCTCCCATCCTCGCGAGTCAATGTATCAATCGATAGGTTAGGGTGTGGGTGAGCGAGTTGGTTTAACGTCGCGTTCAGTGCTATTTCGGCGATATAGCGACGACATAAATAACTACGATATGATTAGCTGGACATGTGTGATCGATAGGTTAGGATCGATACACTGGCTTGGTTAGTTACCCATAGCAGTTCTGGATATAAATAGCTCGAGGGGTTTCCACTAAAGCCCGTTCTGGACGGGCAAGTTTTCCTTAACAATTTTTCCATGACAAGTGACAATTGCTCGAGTACTTTTGCTATAGTCAATTCCCACTTGTTCAAAAGTTGGTCGAGCTATATTTTTCTTCACAAGTGAACAAGAAAATTCACCGTGTAGATAGCGAACGAGAAAAATTGTCACTTTTAGTCACTTCCATGTCGTTCATCAACTTCCGGTATTTGCTGAAAGTGAAGGCAAACATGTGGTTTCTCGATTTACTCGCCAGGTGGACTTTCGTCGTTCATGGCAACGCTTTCGCTTACAAACAGCTTGAGTCACTTACATCCCTACGTGACACAAGCTGTTTATGAGCGCATAGGCAACGCTGGCCCCACGACGAGGAAAATTCGTTGCTTATCTACACGGACACGTCACTTATCCAGACTTGATAAATAGAAAATCTCGAGGAAAACTTGTCCGTGTAGATGCGGCAATCTGATTGAAACAAGATCCACAAAATCCGCTCCCAATCTTTACTTGTCGCTCAAGTAAAAATCGGCGACATGCAAGATGGGAAGCGTTTTTACCTAGGTCTAGGAGAGCGACGTGAAATCTCCCGCCAAATAATTGTCATATGGGGAACCCACGACTCATGGGATTTCCAATAGGGATTGCTATGGTTCCCGACGAAATTTTGAAGCCAAGTTGTTGGACAATATTGAAATAATGGGGTTCCCCATTGCAATGCATTTCAATAGGCCTTGCTTCTGTAGTCGGGTTCCACCTCCCATCATGCTTCACGAGTTACACGTAATGGCCGCTTTCACCGGGAGATTTGACATGGCGGCTCCCCAGCTTGTAGAGATGGACAATGCGAATTTTTGCCGTTTTTCTGGTAAGTTTATTGTGGCCATTTTATGTCATTACAACTCAATGATTCATAGTTCACCACCCGTCATTTCTATATATCGTAAAGTATTTGTCAGCTGATGACTTATGTCGAAGCCAACCAAATAGTCCAAGTTGTTGTTGTTGCATATCAAATGCACGGGACTCATGCACGCACTCACTGGAAGACAACAGCACAATCGACGATGCTCTGATTTTTCTGATACTTTTTTTCTTTCAGTTGATGATATCCACCAGCCTGGTTGTTTGAAAACAGTTATTCTAAATTTTGCTGATAAATTATATTTCGGGGGGGGGGGGGGCTATTTATTTTGGCATTTGGCAGTTGAATAATGGTTTGATTTTGCAGAAGCATCAAATTGATCTAGCTGCGTGAGTCTGTAAACTCATGTAATAAAGCTGATAAATAATATACATATACTTTTTGTTTGACAACATTGTAAACCTTTTCTTTTCATTTATCCTAACAGTTTAGTGACATCCACATTGTGTGCTGTGACACTTGTTGATGAAAAATAATTTGCTTGTTAAAACCTCATATTCTGAAAACTTATTCTGAATTGTAGCTGAAACAAAGGAGTGTCTACATTCCACATGTAGGCCTACATTATTGAGATTTTTGACTGATAGCATGGATGGAACCTTTCCCAATTGTTTTTTTTTTTTTTTTAGTTTTAATCCCTGGACATACCACTGGGCATTTATTTGCCATAGGATCACATTTCACAGGCTTTGTTCAGCCCCGTGATCTGGAACCAAACATACACTATCACTTGATCAAATAAGGAGATCATGATATACATTTCAGGTTTTACCGATGTCAAATGACTTGAACAGAAGACAATTAAGAAAATCAATAAATATATCAATAAATAATAAATTACATAGAAAATTTTCTTGTCTTTGCACGGGGGACATCAGACACACTGACAACACAGACCATTCATTCAAATTTCGCCTTCCATTGGGGAGACAGAAATATTCCTCACACACACTATACGTATTCTCTTTTGTGATCTAATTTTCGTTTGTCAAAATATTGCTCCATAGAGAAGTTACTGATATAAACAATCCTGTTCTAGATTATGATATACTGGATTCGTATCATGCTCATGCCACTAACATGAACTCCAATCCAACCAGTGGTCAAGATCCACCATCGTTCATCAGAATTCATATTATTGATCACTCATAGATTGGATTAAGTTCTCATAGTACTCAGTTCTCATTTCATACTTTTGCATATTTTTGTAACATGGTCAGGTTCCAGTTTTATTGAGTACACGTATGAAAGGTGCGAACTGGTATGATGGATTTCATCTTGTGTATGACGAAAGAATGAAATATAATGAAGGCCATAAACATTTTGAATGAAGTGAGTTTTGATATTAAATATGTATACAATTGATTCCAACCTACAGGTCATGGATTCAGCACTTCTGATATCAGATGCAACAGGACTGTTACGCAATGGATGTACTGGATGAAATGGAAAAACCAAAACAGACTATTGGTTGGTTCATCTGTGTCAGAAAGGTGTGGAATGACAGAGGTGGTGAAAATCAGTGCCAGAGATTGCCCAACGCCCCCCCCCCCGCTTCTACCCATTGGATATCAGCTGATTCCTCAGGAAATAAACAGTACACATGTAATGACCACCGGCAGAGTGATACATGTGTCAATCAGTCAGACATTTCCAAGGATGCCCAGTTATAACTTAAAACAACCACGCCGGACTTCATTCCTTCTCTCAGAATAATTGGATCTAACTTTTACAAAACCTGCAGCTCCCAATAGCTCCTGGATCTAGACCACATAAATGAAGGGATCTAGTTTATCGGTGCTATGGCAAAAATATCATGTAGAATGGGATTGTGTGGATAGTATCACATTCATGGAAGTTGAAGTCCTGCAGCATGCTCCACAAATATCATCAAATGTCATAAAACTTTCTGGTCTGCACCAGTGTGGATCTATACTTGTTTTTGTTTTTGTTTTTTTTACAAAATTATCTCCCTTGACCAGGCGAGGACCTGAGTGAGTCTGAACTGATTTATCTTCTAGAAACAAAGACTTCATTTCCTCAGTAGAGGTAAAAACCGAACATATTTTGATTATTTTATTCAAATTTCAATTCCACTTCTGGTATATGTACATGTATAAAATACATACAGAATGAACTGCATACAGAATATAATAACACAAAGAACAGGTATATGCATCTCATTACATTCTTAACCACCTGGGTGATATTACAACAATACCATGGTGTTATATATTGTTATGATTGGCTTAACTTTAGCTGCTGAAGATATGTCTAATTTGAGGTCAATGGGCAATCATACTAAATTTATTTTCATAACTTCATTTATTTTCACAATAAGCAACATAATCGAGATTAGCAAGAAAAGTTTTACAACATAATATAATACAATACGCATCATGGGTCTCCTTCAGTTTAGTGTAGACATATATACCCTTGAATATCTGTTACCATGATTCAGTCATAATATTGTCTGTATTATATTGATGTCGACAAGGAATAAACATAATTATTTGATAGTATTATTAATTGTACGTTGTTTATGATTAACACGAACTTTTTATTCGCTGGAATCCAGCCATTTGTTCCATATGGGCAATATTCTCATCAGCCATCACCATTCAATATGAATGTGATACATGTACAAGTCCATGGAAATTGATACATTATGGTGAAGGTGACCTGTAACACCAGTATACAAAATTATTCCAAGCGCATTGAATCATCATCACATGATGCTGAGACAGATCAGAACGAAGTGTCGGTAAAATCAGATGTGTTTTGTAGAGGATTCTGTCAATGAGGATGCTATACTGTACACATACAAAATATGAAGTGTTGATGTGTAGCGCCTATAGCACAAAATCACAAGCAAGTTGGTAAAACTAGGCACACAGGGTCTCATTTCTGCCGCTAACGTGTTGATTTGGGTGGGGGCGTCCTCTCAGGGGGAGGTGGGGGTGGGAAGGGAAATCAAACAAAAATTATTTGCGGGGAATGTGACTTACACATCCCTAGCTGGACATGCTAGTGGAGAACTCTCAATCCCAGGTTAATTACCATTGGTGAAGTTAACGTCCAACAAATGCAAAATTGAGCTTGGCATCCGGCCCTATGTTATTCAGTGATGTATTCCCTTACGGATCCTGTTGCCTCGACGGAGGTCTTTGCGCTCATCCAGCGCTTGTTTCTTTAGATCTAGTTTTAATCAGATTGGAGATGCGGTCAGTGAACGCGAAATCGATTGATACACTGTAAACTGAGGTGTTCATTTTCAGAACACATATTGAACACCTAAATTGTAACACTTCTGGAACGCGTAATTGTGTTTAAATTGTTAACTTCCGGAGTTCAATTAGCATTAACGCAGGTATCCAAATGCAGAACGCATTACTGAACAACTTTAACACACGCATACAAAGTTTTAAAAATAGCATTTTAAACTCTAACATAAGTGTTCACAACTTTGATATGCATATTCAATCTTGAACACTCCCAGAACACGCCGGCTTCCGATTTATTCACAGTGTAGAAGTAAGATCCTATAGCGAGATATACACTTGGAAAGAGTTGATACGATATTCATATTGTTAGATTGGGGTTTAACATGATGCTAATAAGATGCACATACGTACAAAGCTTGTACTTAGCTTTATGTGGTATTTTTCCATTAAAATTGTTCAAATAGTCCATGTTGTTATGTTGGTATTTGAATTATCGGACATTGGGCTATTCGTAGCCCCTCGTTGATATATTTCCACACTTCCTATGATTGCACTTCAAAATAATATGTCGTCTCGGTCTGGGTAACATTCAAACAAGCCGTAATACTGTATCACCTCTATGTGAACAGGTGAGGGCAATCACCGCTCTCTAAAATGGAGGTATAAAAAAGCTCAATAACTTTGAATTGCTTCCAAAAAAGGCGCATTAATTTATCTAATGTTCCAGTCCTAAAATCGATTTGCCATTTGAAGAACCAGTCAATGTTGTTTAAATAGCGCGACAGATATTTGGCGTATTACTATGCAAATTAGATAGATGACAATTTATTTTTATACTACCATTTGATGGGGATATGTCTGTGTGCCCCTCAAGATGATTTTGCTGAATTCATTATATGAACTGATTTACTGAGCAAAAACATTCTTTTACCTCCATGTTAGATAGCAGGATCGCCCTAACCTGGTGAAGCAAAGCTAGTGATGCATGACGGGAATGCACTCGATGATCACGCCTTTGAAACAAACCTGGTGACAGTTAACACTATCTGGCCTGGTCGATTTGGGGTGCAGCCTGTAAGGGTTGGGTGAAATCAAACCCTCTATACAGTTTATTAAATTCTTAGACTGGGAGTCTTAAACTTCCCACAATACATCTTGAGGTCAGACTCTACCAGAAAATACAAAAAAAAATCCATATGGCCGCTCTGATGACGTCAGAGTAGATTGGGTAGATTTTTCGGTCAGATTTTCCAAAAAAAATTATTTATTACATTTTCTTCCGAATATCTACATAGCATTTGAGTAAATTAGGAATAATTATATGACGTGCAAAAATATAATTTTGGGCACTTTTATCTGTAAAAAAGCGCGAACGCAACTTGTCAAACCCCCATGATCGTCATTCTGAATTAATCTGTGATTCCCTGCACGAATCTGTATGTAAATAGGTTCAAAATCACCCCAAGATGATGGGATATAAAGTCACCGTGCGTCAACTCTTAATTTTGTTTCGAAGATAGCGTAGGAAGTTTGACATAGGGGCATTATCCCCTCCCTCCAGGGCTGATATAGGGTTAACATTCAAGGAAACTGAATAGGTTGATAAAAGAGCAGTTCCAGTGGGAATGTCATATACAATTTTTCAGCAGCCCCCAAATTTACGACTAATTAAAAAAACATTCCATGATCATTTAACTGCACCACCTTGACTGAGGACAGTGCAAATTAATTCGTTGAGGGAAGCAAATATTCACATTCGGATAAATGTCCTCAGTGGCCCGCTATTAGTTTGCTATACGTTTTCACGTTACACATGTTGCATGCGGCCTTGTTTGCCCTTTGGCGACAATGTGAAGCGCTCCCTAACATACTGGATGAATTCGGACAAATCCATGTATATGAAGCCATAGGAAGGGGAGAGAAAGCACGAACCACATATTCAAGTGGAGAGTCAGGCGTCAGTGCACCCTTCAGTCCGCCGGGGTGAATCATTTGTCTAAGAATTATGTCGGAAAGGCGGATTGTCTCAACGGTTCAAGTAGGCCTATACTAGCACAATACTCGTAAGGTGATTATGCCACCCATGTCTCTCCCCCACCATCTTTCTCACCCCCTTCCCCGGCACAGTCCCTACGATATATTTGCGCTTCTGTGTCTAAATCCAATTACTTTGTGATGTCAAGTTTATTCAACATTCAAAATCGTCTATTCTGAGTTTATAATGAATTATAAAAAAAGATTCCGTAAAAATATAGACAGAACAAATCTTCATTTATTGAATTTAATTTCAAGACAAAAATATTCATTGTTACTTGAAGGTTTTAATTTGAGAGGTATATATTTTAAAACGTCATTATACTTACCTAGCGAGACGAAAGACCAGAAGATGACTGCTATCGATGTACAAGATAACATGGCGCCTATATTTCTGTGAAAACCCCAAATATTTCAGAGCGGTGTATACCTGAAATCCTCGAACAGCCACATAAGATGGCAAATTATAAATAGTCTTTGTTTCTGTGAACCGGCTAAATATAGTTCTATTACTACATGTCGAAACTTACGATGAGGCCAACATACATAAGCGTTCGTTTCTGGTATTTGTCCAAGGGCGGATCCAACCCAAATTGATAGGGGGGGTCGACTATCACAGCCCAACAGGCGAGGGTCCAGGGGCCGCCTAGGCCCCGGAAGCTCCGGGGTATAGATCGCCGGAGATGCGATCTGAGCGTTTTCCCGGAAATAAAACTGATAATAATGTATGCAGATTTATGGTTCTATTTTCACGATTTTCCCGCAATTATAAGCACGCATCGATATTGAAAAAATCGCACCTCATGCCTGCATCCATTTGACTTTCTAGTTATATTTAAAACATACAAAACGATGCGGCATTTAGTTCATGGAAGGAAAACCAAGATGCAACAAGGAAATCCTCATAGCCCAACAGCTAGGTGAGGGTCCAGGGGCCGCCTAGGCCCCGGAAGCTCCGAATTCCTAGATCTCCGGAGATGCGTTCTAAGCATTTTCCAGGAAATAAATTAGAACATAATGTATGCAGATTTATGGTTCTATTTTCACGTTTGTTTCTCATTTATAAGCATGCATCGATATTGAAGAAATCATACTTCATGCCTGAATCCATTTGACTTTCTAGGTACATTTAACAGATAAAAAACAATGACTTTTACATCATGCAACATTAGAATCAATATGATACCGATTCATTTACACAAAGCTAAAATAAGCGATCCTCATAGCCTGACAGGCGAGGGTCCAGGGGCCGCCTAGGCCCCGGAAGCTCCGGGGTTCCAGGTTGCAGGAGATGCGTTTTAAGCGTTTTCCCGGAAATAAATGTGAACACAATGTAGGTAGATTTATTGTTCTATTTTCACATTTGTTTCGCATAAACACGCATCGATATTGAAGAATATGCCTGACACCATTTGACTTCCTGGTTTAACACAAACAAAACAGGCCTATAACACACCACTATGGTGCGCTCCCGGCGATAATATCGGATTTTAGATACATATTGAAACTCCAACTAAAATAGTACACTCACAAACTACATGAATAGATGATGGTCTGTTTAATACACATATAGATACTCTAACTACATAATCCACATTCAGTTAATTTACATATCATTTCAAGACATTATTTCTACGTGGAATCCCAGGGTTCGCTGATCCCTTAAAAAAAAATATAAAAAAATTGAGGTTTCATGGGCGGGGGTCCGGACCCCCCTGACCCCCCCCCGTAGATCCGCCCTTGTCTTTTTTTTGCTGTGAAGATGAGAATGTTGAATATAAATTGGTTTATATTCTAAGCGGAAAGTCTCGAAGTTTCTAATAGCACATGCATTCTTGGTAGCGAAAAGAAAGAAAACAGGTCTCCAGAAATGTTCTAGGCTTCGTGCCACATTTCAAAACCCACGAATTTCGTCTGCGGGACAGACAACTCTGTGACATCTGCAAAAAAAGGCCCAATTTGCCATGTCATTTACTGGGTCTGTGATAGATCTGGGACGAATATTAAACGGATAGATTCATCCTTTGTGTGGCCTTGTTCAGCGATGAACGAGAGCCATACGTCGTGTGTATCCGGGGAAATGTTGTAGTCATGATTCACCAGAAACTAAATCCTGCATTCTTTGGCCTAACGCTGTCGGAAAGAAGGTCAACCAATGTCAATGCGTCTGTTTAATTCCTGCACGTTACATAAACATAATTTGCACCTGAGGAATATTGGCTCACCGCGCGTTGGATTATCTAATCAAATATCACGTGACCTGCCCTGGGCCAAAACTTCAAAAATTAAAAATCACCTATCCGGTGTTTTCCAATGGAAATAAACAATTCGATATGTTCTAGCCTCTTCTGTTGGTGCAGACATATGTGTTGAAACATAACGGAAGAGAATTCTCTCAGTTTGGTCATCCTCCATTTATGCAGGTCTGTATACCACTCCTGCACTTAAGTGTGCTTTGAGTAACTATCGTTTGAACGGTCTGTTCAAAGTGACAGCGAATGAATGGACGACGTGAGAGACGGTTAGCCTCATCCGAGACAAGCCGAGTTTGAGTTGAGATGGGGACGGTCCCCATGATGCCTAGGAGGGAACGACATGGGAGCGCTTTTTGAGGCAAAACAAACACGGTTACCGACTTGTGATTCCACAGGATATGAAATAAACAACAAATTGTCTGGACATTAATTCGCATAAATATGTATGTGTGTAGTTATGCTCTGGACACAAAGTTCTGGCTCTGGAGCTCATACAGATAAATCATGTATGAATCAAAGTATTAAGCAAGAGGTTTAATAAAAAAAATACACAAGTTCGTTAAACATAATTAGCTACATGTGGTATTGATCAATCAGCTCATCTCGTAACTTCAACACTTCTACTGAAGAAAATCCGAGGTTAATTAGTCCATATTTGCCTAGGGGAGTCAAAATGCAAAAAATTGACAATGGATGGCCAAGTTAGAAAATATTTTTTGAAATATTAGTCACTTATGTGTTGATAAACCGGGCAACATAATACTAAATGATAATCATTTTCAACGACGCTCACATTACATGTATTGCATATCCGCATATGAGCATATTCGGAGAGGTCATGAGGTCACGTCTGGTATTCGTTGCAGATCCACTCTCGGCAATGGTACGGCTTTGTCAGACGATACATGGCTATGATGAGTTTGACTGAAGATTCAACACACAGTTATCAAAACAAAGGACAAATTAGGTTCACCATTTTGAATTTCATGCCGTTTTGCTCTTCATTCTTTGTAAAAGATCCAGTTAGGAGTTGGACACTGATAACCATTTAAAAAAAACTTGTATGTTTAGGATGTGAACGCATTTCGTTTCCAAAAAAATGTTCAGGTCTGAACACCGTCAACATGTTCAGGTTTTAAAAACTTTATAAACGCATAAATGTGTTCGAAACTTTATATGTTTAGGTATAAAGATGTGTTCCAAACCATCCTCTAGAAAGGTGTACCGGTATAATTTCTACGTTACTTTGAAGAACACTCCATAGATTCGAGGCAAGGGTGGACTGTATATTTCCTACTATACATCATAATTCTTCTTGCCTTCTTAACAGCTTATGTCTAGAACACCATCCTGCTCAGCATTGTCAGTGCTTGAAACAGCCATATACGGAACGATGGCTAGTTTCGTCTACACAGTGATCGGGGTCACGGAGTAAATGTTGTCCTGCCTCAGTTATGCTCCTTGAATGTGCGTAAAAATCATGACTCATTTACGGCGCCAAAATCTGGAAAAAGAACACGAGTAGGTTGATACCCACTTTTTTCGCATCAAGTTCGCACCGGACCTAGAAACACGGGCTAGAAATTTAATTGGAATCGCTCTAACAGATTTGTCTGGAAATTTAGCCGAATTTGACAATTTTTCGACTGTTTGAGTGGTTTTCTAGGAAAAACCAAGCGGGCCTGGAGAGGAATGTTCGACCTTCATTTAACTGTAACATGTCAGTGCTGTACCTTAAAATAATGGCTTTATCAAGCTTTCGAAAACAAAGCAACATTAAAGTAATTTGGGTTGAGTTCTGAGTGTTTAAATTCCGATTCGGAGTCCTAGTCTAATTATACAAGGAAATTTACAAAATTACAAACGTCTGGACCGCCATTCATAATTCAGCCGTGGTCCATTAAAGAATATCCGCGTCCAAATTCCAAATAACAGCATCAGCACCAAATTCAAAAAGACAATCATAGTATAAACATATGCTAGTTTCCTGCAAGAGTGACTCATTCAAATGTGTTGACCATTGACTTCGTATCCACCATGAAATTTCAAGTAGGCAAGAAAGTATTCGTGAATATCAGAAACACGCATTGTTCCAAGTCGGTAAAGAAATTATGATTGTCTTTCACGAGCACAATCGCCTTTATGATCAGTGACAAAGTTTTTTTACCCCTTGACCAAGCTCGGCATTTGGGGTATTTTCGTCATCATGTACGTCCATACGTCCGTACACGTGTGTCCGTTTTCTCGTTACCACTGTACCTCGAGAATAACCATGCCTACAAGATCGTCAAACTGACATCAGACACGCATGCGGTCACAGGGGAAAGCATGTAAATTGGGGGGGGGGGGCTAATCGATCAATGAATTAATTGTGAATCATTTGTGAATTTGTTTGTAATGCATTGATTCTTGTTCTTGTGATTGTTCGTCCATCTGGGCGCCATGATTGGCTTACTAAACATCTTATCTTATCTTATCAGATCAGAAACCTATCAAAAATCAATGAAATTGAGCTATTTGTCCTGGGTCACCAGATCAAACTAAGCCATGTTTCACCAATTTCATGTAATCGCCATATCTCAAGTACCAACACTTACTTTCGGACATGCATGTGATCATAGAGCAATAGCCTGACGAAGATCTGTGAAATTGACATATTTGTTTGTGAAACTGGGTCAACGTTGGTCCGTTGTTTACCGATTGCTTGTTACCACAATATTTCAAGAATGACAATACCTAGGCTAACATAGTTCGCACTTAATGCACATCTGGTAATGGGCTACAACCAAAATTGTCCTTGGGGTATTGCCACGTGCGTTTACACGTAGAGCCTACATCCGGTTCTGTATCACCACGTCAAACTGTCTCAACCAAACCGAGTTTAATAACCCAAGACCGAAGGGTTATCAGCGTTTTGGGAGGTTCTGTAATATATGTACGATATTAGTCGGTTAGAATTATCCACCCTCGTTGTGGAACTCTTTGACTTTACCCTGTGCCATCTTGGAACGTGTGAGTTACAAGCGTCTAGTCCATCATTCATAATTCAGCCGTCGTCCATTTGAGAATATCCGCGTCCATAATCCAAAGACCTATTCCATATTCCATATAACAGTATTAGCACCAAATTCAAAAAGACAATCATGGTATACATAAACAAAGGCTTGTTTCCTGCAAGAGAGAAGCGGTCAACAGTTTTCAATGATGCCGGCAAGACATCATGATGTTCCAAAAATATCAAATCCGTATCGCTGATCAGTTTTATATTGGACTCTTCTTTATATCGTTCAAATCCTTTGATAAGTAAAATTCGTATGATGACTAACAGATAATGGTTACCAAGCATTGGTGACGATGACAACGAAGACAAGTTTATGGACAGAAATATGTTTATTGGGGAATTACATTAAAATGCGTTCTGGTAGGCCTTGGGGCCTATATATGAGGGCACTTGACAAAGTCAGTGTCATTACTTTGTTGCTTGTTAGTTATTTTATTCCGGCCAGCTATCCATTCAGTCAATTTAATCAACTCATACACGCTTAAAACTAAAGTGTTGAAACTTACTCGTAAAGTGTTGAAATGACCCTTTAAGTGTGTCCACAGGGACAACACTTAAAGAGCAGTCCCTGTGGACACACTTAAAGGGTTATTTCAACACTTTACGAGTAAGTTTCAACACTTTAGTTTTAAGCGTGTACTACAGTATGAGCTTCTTATTATCATTCTGTTAAACAATCCATGAAAGTTTACTCTTACAATTTTATCAAAGTCTTTTGAACATGCATTCGCTGTCGACAACGGACTCCAACGGAATAGCCCGATAGTTTTCTCCATTCCGCTCGATATTGCCCTCTGAATTTTTCAACCTACAAATCCAAAGAGAGAATTCGTTCTCGTGTAAACTGCACCTCGCTTGTACATCCAGATCGGGAAATAATAGAACAGCTGGCACTCTGAACATCCGGGCCTTTCATGATATCCAATTTGGACACGCCTGGGTAAATTGAGAATTTTGGGCTACCCAGGCCGCAATATACCTTATTGCTTCAACTGATGTTAGCAACAAATTATTCGGTTGGGCAGATTTCTCCGTTGGGCTTAATTAGCAAACGTCGTCGAATCCTCTCGGTATTCTCTAACTTCTATTGCATACACAGTTCTACTCATTCTGTGAAACTATATATTAACAGTCTAATTATGCGATAAATAATTATTTTGAAATTCTGATGAGGTCCCTTCATTTGGATATGTCCCTTAATCATATGACTTCCGGTCATTCGGATATTTCTCATTGACCAGGAACTTTATTTAAATTTGGGTTAGACGTAGCTGTTCATATCGTCTGTATTGCAGGCATAGCTAGTACAAAAGCACCACCAGTTTTCGTTCGGATCCCGGACGCAACCACTCTCAGGCAATCCCGGTCTGGGTAGGTAATAGTTACTGCTACATCCCCGATGTATAACTGAAAAGAGAGAATATGAGTAGAAAAAAATCCATAGCATAGAATGAAATATACTGAAATAATAATGTCTTGGCTTCACTGTCGATAGACTGAGTAATGTTGCAAATTGACTCCTGCTTCATTTCTGGAACGTGCGAAAGACGGAAACCCTATAATGTGTGTAGATTACACTCTCAGAAATATTCAGGGAATAATCTTGAATAGATTAGGTTGCACATCCACAACTCAATTTCAGCGATTTTACCTGAAATCCATGGATAATTTCCTGAAAGTCAGGTATATCAACCATGAATTAAAGCTAAATTACCTGAATTTTAGGGGATTTTACGTACCTGAATAGGGTCGGGAACTCACTAATCAGGGTGATAATTTTGCCTGAATTTCAGGGTGAATCCTCTCATTCAGGGATCTTTTTCCTGAAATTCAGGTAATCATGCCTGAATTTGAATGAAATTGAGTGGTGGATTTACAACCTGATCAGCTCAGGACTTTTTACCTGAATATTTCTGAGAGTGTATCTGTAAAAAGGGAAAACCTAGACTGTGTGTAGATTATCCGTAAAAACGGAAAAGCTAGACTGTCTGTTGATTATCAATAAAAACGGAAAACCTGGACTGTCTGTTAATTATACGTAGAAAACGGAAAACCTAGACTCTAGATTATCCTTATACGACGAAAAACCTCGACTGTGTATCGATTATCCGTAAAAAATGGAAGCTCAAGACGGTGTGTAGATTAACCGTAAAAGACGGACAAGCTCGACTATGAGTGGATTATCGGTAAAAGACGGACAAGCTAGGTTAGGAGACGATTATCGGTAAAAGACGGACAAGCTAGACTATGAATGGATTATCGTGTCGTTAACTGTCTGACTTACCACCAGGTGTCCATTTGTTTGTTCTGCTGAAACATCTCTCTGAACAGGGAACTGTCGTGATTTTCTCTGGATTTACATTACCGTCGATTGGGCAATCTTTATGGAACCAGTCATAGCCACTGTTACAGTCATAACATCTGAACTCATCCTGTGAACTCACTGTGAAAGAATGGACAAGTACTGCAACATAAATACAAGCGCGCTATCACTAAAACTCAGTATCGCTGGATATATTTTCCAGAAAATTCTCTCAATATCAGAAAGTTTCGCTCACCATTTGTCCACGGTACGGGCCAACCAGTCCTGGATATATCCGCTGACTGAGGAGGCAACAAGTTTCATATTTTGAAGTCTTAGGTATAACTCAGTGCGGGAAGCCCCGTGGGGCTTCCGGGGATTGACCTGGGATGTCGTTGTGCACACCGCAGGTCATAGTAAGAATAGGCCGCAGCTCCTCAGACAGCTTGTCGTAAGTGGCGACTAACTGAGGCACCCGTGGGGTTCCCGGGTGTGAAAAGCTATACGGATTTTATATTTTTGGAACATCATGATGTCTTGTCGGCATCATTGAAAACTGTTGACCGCTTCTCTCTTGCAGGAAATTAGCCTATGTTTATGTATACTATGATTGTCTTTTTGAATTTGGGGCTAATACTGTTATCTGAAATATGGAATAGGTCTTTGGATTATGGACGCGGATATTCTTTAATGGACGACGGCTGAATTATGAATGACGGACTAGCCGCTTGTAAGGAATAGAATCAAACGTCATGATATGACAGAAATATAGGTGAAAGCGACGTTAAATCATATTCACTCACTCACTCACTCACTCAGCGCGGAAATCTATCTGTCGAATGAGAGTGTGTCATCGCGTGGGAGATGAAACGGCTCTTTCAGCTTTATATTTTTTGTTGCATCTATATTTTAAATATTTAAATGCCGACCATGAATTAAGTCTTTTGGAAAAGCTATTACTATTAACAACAAATAACCATCTTCCAGAGAAAGTTGCATATACTGTGTATATTTCTGGCAAGTAAACGTTTGAATGCCGCACTGCGGTAGTCTAATGGTTAGAGCGTCGGCCTCGTAAGCGGTAGGTACTGGGTTCGATCCCAGGCCGGGTCATACCTAAGACTTGAAAAATGGAACTTGTTGCTCCCTCGTTTACGCTCAGCATTAAGAGGATAGAACAAGGACTGGTTCGCTCGGTGTCAGCATAATGTGACTGAGTGGGGTGTCATGTCTGCCTACGGCATGATATTTCAGTGGGACAGCACTATAAAATGGCAGCATTAGATCTGCTCTGTTACAAGTAGGTACCCCTGCCCCTCCCCCTCCCCTCTCTTCCCTTCCCCGTCGTGATATAGCTGAAAAAATGTTGAAAGCGACGTTAACCCCTATTCACTCACTCACCCTTGAATGCCGCAACAGAAATGCCAAGCAAAGCTATTTCTTTTGACAGACACATTATCTGTAATGAGTCTGTACAATCATTATGGACTGTGGCGGCCTTGTGAATGCACAGTTCACGACTAAATAAGACCACTGGAAATTTCGACAATTGAGTGTCTCTGGTTCATCAAAGGTTATCAGACGTATCAAGTTGAAGGGACACAACTCTAAATAGATTGTACCTGGTCAGAAAATGATTCGAAAAAAAAGAACCAGCTTGAAGGCTGTAACTGTTTGCTCAAAGCTTAAGGGCGTTATTATACTCGGGATTGTTTAAGGAACACACAATGGGCTAAGTTTACTTATTGCTTAGTTTAGAACATGCAAATATCAAAAAGTTTCAGATGTGGAGATATAGTTTCATGGTCCCTTTTTTTAAATGCACCACCCTATACCATGTATACCCCACATTGTTTGGGGACTTGTGGCATTACGACCACAAAGTGAAGGTGGGTCCAGGATTAACAAGGTATTAACGGTAACTCCTGACATTTAAACAACATCGGGCACCATTTTTTTTCAAACTCTATCATCACACCTTTATTTTATTCAACATCGAGTCCATGGCCAAAGTTTTAGATATTTTTTGCCCCCATTAATTTGCCTCTATTTACATGCCATTTACCTATCTAACTCTGTGTATGTTCAAATCCTTATTTTAGATACATGTGAATGCGAAACTCGTGGAAATGGAATCAACAAAGATATTTGAATTAATGTACAATATTACATATAATTCGACAAGAAAGTTAATAATACTGGTCTTATTGAGAGGGGATAAACTGACCATTAGCCAAATTTTAACTCAGACTGAGCTATGCACTGTGAACTGAGGTGTTCAATTTCAGAACACTTAATGAACGCCTAAATTGTAACGTGTAATTGTGTTCAAATTTTTAATCTCCATGTTCAAATTGGTAACTTCCATGTTCATTTAAGGAATTTAACATTCAAACCATTAACGCAGGTATTCATATGCAGAACACACGCAATCAAAGTTTGAACAATAGCATTCTAAACTCTAACCACAGGCCCGCAAAACAAGAGTTTGGTGGGGGGGGGGGAGGTGGGCGGTGGTATTAGGGTGAAATGTCGAAATATGGGGTCTCTATATATAACCCCAAAATCCAACGTAACTGTCCATCCATCCAGAAACAGTGAGATTATGGCGGGCTTCGTTCTCAATTCTGATTGGTCAGTCGCGACACGGCTCCGGCAAAGAGGTCATACACTGATCAGCTGCCGGAGGCGTGTCGCGACTGACCAATCAGAATTGAGAACGAAGCCCGCCATAATCTCACTGTTCCTGGATGGATGGATAATTACATTGGATTTTGAATCGCCCGGCGAAGGTAAAAAATTACACAAATTTACTAATTTGACGACGGAATATATAAGTGATACTCGTAGAATATGCTGATGTATTTTGTTTGGCGGTAAACCGTTTATTTCTCGATTCACCCAAAGTGCGTTTCATACCTTGTTGTGGATTTATATAAAGCATGGGGTTATATATAGAGACCCTATATTTCGATGCTTCACCCTAATACCACCGCCCACACCCCGCAAAACTCTTGTTTTGCGGGCCTGTGACTCTAACATAACTGTTCACAACTTTAACAGGCGTATTCATTCTTGAACATTCTCAGAACACGTCGGCGTCCGATTTATTTAGAGTATGGCGCCTTGGTTAACTTCCATCCCATGTCAATGATGCGGACCACGGCGTTAGACCGGACAGGAATGTCAACATGATGTATTATCTGGAGAACATAGTTACTTGTACAAACTTAACATATTTCATTTAAATATGGGAATTTCTTCTCAAATCGTTCCAATAGAATTAACATATTTATCTTCGTTATTTCAATCCTTAAGACACAATGTTAACCTTGTGCCGTCTGACACCTTCAAGCGTCAACATACCAGTATCGATGATATGTTTATTGCAGGAATAAGCCTGAAAGGCTTTTCTCCCATACATGAAGTGCTGGCTTGGGAGCCCAAACAGATGATACATGTATAAATCAAGCAATAAGAGTAATATACATGATGTAGAAATAAGAAAATGCACAAGTTCGTTAAGTAAAATTAGTTATACATGATATTGATCAATTAGCTCATTTCGTAACTTCAATGGCTCTATCAAAAAATTTCCGAGGTTAATCAGTCCATATTTATTTTGGAGATTCATAAGACAATTAAATTTATTTATAGATGGCCAAGATAGAAAATATTTTTTAAAATATTTGCAACGTATGTGTTGATAAGCCGGGCAACACAATAGTAAATGATATTCATTTTCAACGATGCCCATATTACATTTATGGCATATCCGCATATATTTGGGAATATTAAGGTATCTTCCTTTCTCAACATTCAAACCATGATAACCACAGCGGAAACGTGCTACTATTTTGAGAAGCTTCCATCCTACATCAGCAGAAAAATTAATGTAATGAATTTAATGTACATATCAAATCTAGAAGAAGTATTAATATTTGATGACCAATTCTGAATGAAACTATCTTTAATGGTTCGCTTTATACTAGAAGATATAGATACTGGACAATCCTCATTTACAAGCAAATAGCCATAGCCATTTGATTCTAAAAGTTTTTTAATCCTTTTACTCCAATTATATATAGAGTTCAGACGAATTCGGGAATTCGATTGACATAAGTATAAATTATAAACCAAGCTTGACTTATTATTTACTAATTTTGACCAATACTGAATAATCCTATTTTTTATATCAGTTGCAATAGAAAATCTTCCAAATTCCCCATACACAAACATGTTAGGGGTGTTCCTAGGTAATCCAAGAAGATACTTTAAATACTGCATATGGACAACCTCAATTTCTTTTATATCAACAAATCCCCATAATTCACAGCCATATAATAAAATTGGTTTAATCATTTTATCAAACAGCTCCACCTTGATAGAAATATCTGCATGAAGCTTTCTAAAACAATGCTTTAGCATATATACTGCCTTTTTTGCTTTCTCAATTAACATTTTAGGTGCCTCCTTCATTACAAGATTATATTTAAGTTTTATGCCTAAATAACAGAAACTGTCAACAATCTCTAGACTACATGTATCATCATTGTAGACCTACATAAAATTCCCATTATATTTACGGGTACCAAACACCATCACTTTGGTTTTTGGAATGTTTACAGTAAGATCCCAAGTGTCACAATATACTTTCAATTTATCTAGTAGCAACTGTAGACCTTCTGGTGTTTTAGAGAAAATCACAGCATCAGACAAATGAACTAAAACAATCTGTTGTTGTGTTGGAGGCCAGTGATCTCCGGGATCTCTTTGAAAGCTGATCCTCACAATTCTCGATTGCATTTCGTGTGATTATCAGTGTGGAGATCTATAATATCCTAATCTGGATTATTATTCACCACATTTGTATGGTAGTATATATGAAGCTTTTCCGAATTAGATTTAATAATTAAACATTGGCATGTCAATATTCACACTCCATAGTAATCATTCTACACAGAGGCGTGCCATTGGTCCGTTATTAATTATGATGTTAATATTCATATATACTCTCCTACTCCATAATATGGAGTAGGAGAAGAGTATATAGATATCGATATCATAATTAATAACGAACCAATGACACGCCCCTGTGTTCTTTTATGTTGTTCTTCACCTGGATTGGTATAATGGACAGCTCTTACTCTCTAAAAATAAAGATGATCTTACCTGAGACAAGGACAACGGCTAATATCACAGTCCAGTACATGGTGATTCTCGCGGGTAACTTTCAGAACAAAATATCAACAACCATTCAAATAGAAAAAACCCGACCAAGATAATCGTAATTCATAAAGGCTATGTTAGCCTTGAAATCGCAATCTTTTAGTTTAAAGATTATACTCTGTGAAATTAATCGCCAAGATACCGGAGGTGAGGATGAGGTATATCAGAAACACTGGTCCAGTTTGAACAGGTAAGTAGTATTTATATGTGTCAATTACGTCACGTGATAATTGACTCCGAGGTCAATTGGACTGATCCATTGTCAACAGTAATAACTCCCATGTTTGGAAAACAATATGTCCGTGTTACATTCTTGTTTTCTTCAAAGAAGTATTTCGTTTTAGGCAATTAACAGGTTAAAGCTGCTTTAGAAATTTCCGCTACCCAGTAAATACCGTCTATTCAGTTCGGTTATCACGGAGAAACATTTTTCCACAGAAGCAGTCTGCCAATTTGTCCATCCGATCAATTTTATGCCGTTTCATCCAAATAAGAGATTTTTGGAAACTGAATAAATTAAGTGTTCCTTTGGTTTTGAGGTGAAAACATGCACATTGGAAAATGATCTACCAGAAAAATGCAATTCCCACTGGTGACATCATGTTGCCTCGGATGTTCAGAGCGTCCACCTTGACCTCCCCCCCCCCACCCCAAACAGACAAACACACACACTACTAACACTTCCACACCCATCATCGTATCACACTATTCTCACTGTTTCGGAAGCATGGCCTCTGCATGCCACATGACTGAGGTATCTTAGCACATGATCCTCAATGCATGGCGAACAGTTTACGGACTTACGAAAAAACGACTTGCGACTTACGATAAAAAAATCTTCCTCACGACAGAATCATTAGATTCGAATTAGTGATTATAGTTTCAACGATAACTGGTCTATCATTACAGGTTACTGAATGCGACGTTAAACCTTAACTCTCTCTCTCTCTCTCTCTCTCTCTCATTACAGGTTAATGAACTGTTTACATAATCTGTCACAGACTCCCGTAAAATGCCCAGATAAGTGGCACCTCCTTACGTAATCTTTGAGATCCACGAATATGTCACAGCGTTTATAATTAGCACTAAATCCAAGTTGATTGAAGCCAATTACTCGTGCTCTCTCGAGTCCTCGCAACTGTCCGTGGTTGCTGCAGTCTGTGTTTAGCGCATAAACTACAGGTAAGAAAATAGGTGGGTTTACACCTACTTGATAAAAAGTTGTTAGGTAAAGAAAAATGTACAGTATATTCCAAACAAATTGATCATTTCTCATTTACCGAGAGACATACATTTTTCTTGGGGGGAAATTTCTTGGAAAGATTGTAAAAAAAATAAAAAATAAATAAACAAATTAAAAAAAAAGGGACAAAGAAAGATACACAACATAAAAACTTTTACCAGATACAATGTATTCAAACCATTCGTTTCTGTATACGTCATTAACAAGTGGTTAAAGGTCAACCCAAACGCTCTGAGGTCAAAAATATAAAAAAAATAGTGCTTTCGATTCTGAAAATAATGATATTTTTTTCATAATTTTGTGTAGTCTGGTTGGCGAGATATTGCCGTTTGAAAGGTGAAAATCGCTCTCCTGTCAATTCCAGCTGTGACGTCACGGAGGGAAGCCGTCTTGTATTCTCTATGTTAAAGCCGTATACCACAGTCGTAAGTAGCTGCTGATTTCTGGAGATTTTCGGAGTATCGGGGCATCATTTGTTAAATATGCCGCGACGTTGTGTAGTGGGAGGTTGCAGTTTTACTGCAGATGACGGTGTTAGTATTCATTTGTGGCCTAAAGACGAGAAAATCGCTGCAAATTGGACGAAATTTGTACGCAACACGAGAGTGTGGAAAGAGGGCCCGAGCCAGTACTCGTATAATTTGCTCGTCACATTTTGACAGAAATTAGACATCATTCGAGGACATCTACAGCGTAGCAGTTGAATTCGGGTACAAACCAAAACTAAAGAGAACAGCTATTCCAACTATCAAACCTAAGAACAATCAGAATGTGACGGCAAAGAAATCGGACAAGGAGAATCTATCACGGACATCGGCTGAACGAACCTAGCCTGCAAGCGAGGCCTCGGGCAGGGAGACGGCTGTACATGCCCTGCTCGCTCTCCCGTGGCATTTGTTGCTTGAGCACCTACAGGTTAGACTGGATGAGTCTCTATTTCATATATATTATTTAATAATAATAAAATTATCTTTCATAAATATATATACGTTTGATAAGTAAATAAATAAAAAACACCAATTGGAGTGAATGGCTGTAGATACAGAAGTGATAATAATACTTTCATAATCCCTTGACATTTGAGATTGTGGGAATATCATTCGATTTCAATTTAATTGAGGTAATTTGTCGAAAATTGAGCAAATGTGAATGCCGATCATGGGGATTATGGGAAAACAAACAAAATTCAAATCGGACGTATATCAGTAGAGTTATCAACAGTTTACTGTCAATACTGCCGAATCCCGGAGTTTATCCCTTCGAAAAGGCTGCCTCGGTCATTGACAACAATAACAACACAGATGTGCTCGTTCTTTACATCACAGAATCGTTCTACATTCAATACAGTTTGAAATATATGGACATTTGGTCTTATAGATGACGATAATAAGGTTTCCAGTCAAGTTGCATACCAATCTGTATTCAACAAACGACCTCTCCGAATCCTGTCGTCGTCGAGTTCCACGTTGTCAGAGTGGTTGTCACTGTCAGAATCGGAACCGTACGGCTCAAACTGATAGGGCTGAATTCCGCCGTTGGTCTGCAAACAACTGTTAATTTACCCGTCATCATCCTCCTCTATGTCTATTTCATCTTCTTGGCGAAAAATATTTCCATCTAAGCAGCTGATATCGCTCGAATCGACATCTGAACCGGAGCTCTGACTGCACTCGCTTTCCATGTTATCTGTTGTTTTTTCTCAGGCAACTTCCCTGCGTGACGTCATCAACCCAGCTGTGAAAGTGTGAAAAAGCCCACTTTGCTCCCATATTACGTGTGTTTCTGATCAGATTAGATTTTTTTCAATATTTTTTTCATACAAAGTGAAGTATGAACTATGATTTTTAAGGATTTTTAGACCAAAAAAAATTCCGTTTGGGTTGACCGTTAAGAAATTTCTAACGGTAAAGTTCACACTCTTGTATGAGAAATTTTCTTATTAAACTATATCCCTTGAGGTCTTCAAAAATAATATACAAACACATACTCACACCGATGACATTCTCAACATTTTACCATTACACCCTTAATAAGCTCGAATATGTCACTATGGTGGTCCGGAACGATCATCTTAAACTTAAAAGTCCTATTTTGATAAATATCTTGCGATTATCCAATCAGAAACTCTGAACTCTATTGACGTTTATCCCTCTTTAAAATAAAACCACCATTTAATGTACATCCTTGGCAACGGTATGACAGGTGGAAATTTAAAAAAAAGAGTACACTATGTTGATAACTTTTATTTAATTGTCAACTCACACTACAGTTAAAGGATGTTCGTCCAACTTTGGCAGTCCATGGATTTCCCATTGGTGTTGTGTAACAATTGGTGAGGCGACAAGTTAATTGAATAACATTACAGTATGATTCCCACCTTTCATTTGTCATGAACACACATTGCATCATGGGATAGAAGTGGGATGAAGCGTCATCAGGATTCAGGTCGATTGATCACATGTCATTCAGTTGAATGGATGCACAATTCATCGTGCATGTGACAGAAAAGAGATAAAACCTCGTCAGGGTAGAGGTCTATTCGTTAGCCTGTCTGCTGACATCATTTATGTAACACGACATGGATCTAATTTCCAACATACTGGACTAGCACAGCCGGAGTAAATAATAAATATACATTAATATGGTGGCAAATAAGCGATGCCGGATTGTAGGGAAATTTAAACCTGTCTTGTAGTTGTCATGGATGAACAAAGCATTAAAAGTCAAATACTATTCATCGAAATATCCCCCGAGTATTCATTCTGCAAATTCCTCACGGCTCAAGATCTCTGTTGGTAGATCCGAAATATACACTGTAAATCACATGTTTACGGATTGAACACTAACCTAAACACTAAAGTGGGGCTCAATTTGAGCAAATTATTCCGCTTAAACGTGTTTAGTTTTAAACATATGTGTTTAGGCATTAAACTGAAACAAATGCTCACACTGAAGCTAACTTTAGTGTTCTATTCCTAAACATGCGAGACAGAGTGTTCTGGTACACATATAACGTTACATGATATTTCGATTATGGAGTCGGTAATCCCTTAATGAGCAACGGTTGACTATTGAATGTCGGATCTGACGCTTGCTATGTATATGGAGGGGCGTTATGCTGAACTCATGGAGTTTTGGAGACCACGGGCATCAGAGCAAAATGGTTCTTGTGATCCTCCATAGTTTGAGGTTATATTTATTTCATCCCATGTTTTGAAACTCCTGTCTGTGTTTAATATTCCATACATGCCTTATTCGAGAGCCTACTTGCGGTGTTTTTGGTAGACTCTGAACTCTAACTAGTACGCCAAACATAGTACTAAATGAGTGAAATCTACCAAGCCTTTGAAAACAGAAACTGAGTAATCCACGAATAATGGCATCCAACATCCACGTTAATCCCCTAAACGCCCCACGCTTAGAATACGTTCACTGATGCATTACGCCCAAATTAAAGTCTGCCATCTGGATACCCTAATTTTCAATTAAGTAACCTTTCTCCGTTAATCAGAAAATTGGCTAAAATGGTAATTCCGGCTAATATAAATTTTCCATTCAATTTATATTTCTGATAAATGAGTCATGTGAAATGTTAATATAGAAAGGAACAATTTATCTTTCTTTGACAATAAATAAGGAAATAAGCGAACGTATTTGCCCCAGTAAATTTGTTACAAACAAACAGAAATTGATATGTTTTACCTCTTTGTTGACAAACAACACGATACATTAATTTACATTTTTAAAGGAAAGCAGTAAGTCTGGTACAGTGAATAACAATGTGATGTTTCTCTTGAACTAACAGTCTTACGACATACTTGTGCTAATTAGAGAAAACAACACACAATTATATCCGTGCAAAAACAAAAATGATTTTCTTGCGTAACAGAAACGGTTATACGTTATTAGCGAAATATCACGGACCCGGAAGTTGATGTGTTAGAGAATAATAATCATGTTTTAAGGGAAAGCGATTGCTGCCACCGTCTGGATTCCAGAAATCATTCGTTGAAGCAATACGTTAAATATTTAATAACAATTTAACTTAACGACGGTGATGTTGACTCATTGTTTCCTGTTATATTTTCCCTCAAAGCGATGAATGGTGTAATATTGTTCTGTATGGTTGATATTATGATTTCCAAAATCAGTGGGAGGCTTGCACAATATAGGACCAGAGGATAAACCGGAAGTGCTGTTTCTGTCAGTTCATTGGTTAGCTGGGCCAAAACCGACGAACAGGATGTGGCAATCACAGTCTCTGATTGGATAGTTTGCAAGTCCACCATTAGTGAAATCCTTCTTTGGCGGGTCATTGCAATAACAACATCGCTACATGACGTTGATTTCCATAGCGTGATATTTCGATGTTGCATGTTATAGTCATTTCGCATCGTAACATAGCCATATCGCACACCGCAATATCGTGACACAGGGTGAGTGAGTGAATAGGATTTAACGTCGCTATCAACATTATTTCAATCATATCGCGACGAACCAACTAAGCACCACCCAGCCAAGTTGCGTCCCTGCTGCTCATGCATCCCAGTGTCGTCGTTCATGGTAAGATCGCAGTTTCTGGCTTCCATAGGGATGGGGACAGTCCCCCTGCGAAGAGCGAACATATCTTCATGAGGATAATGTCTCTCACCTGATCTCAGCCATTCTTGTTAGTTCGACGAAAGTGAAGTCACTATAACCGGAAACTATTTAGAATACTCTTTAAACTGAAAAGAAGTGTATAATTTGTTTCCAATTTATTCCCTGCTTACATCTGACTCTCGCAAAAATTTCGAATTAAATTTAATTTCATTTTTGTGGGTTCGCAGGTCATTCATATTCGACATATTCGATTCGTGGGGTCAAGTCCTTCAAGCTGTCAACCTGAACAGCTACAATAACGCCTGCAGGCTGTGATACACAAATACAACAACAGTAGAGAATCATTTGCGGTCCTTTTGGGTCAGTGGATAATCCCGCCACGCTACGACTATCAAGGCATTTTGCTACCAATCTCTGTCCCTGATGGAACGGAGGTGATACGTGACCGAGAAGATGAGACTAGGAACAAAAGCGTGTCTGAGATGAATTAAAACGACATGTGGATAAACATTGCGGAAATGCATATTGCTCAGAATAAAAGGTGTCATTTATAAGGCTATTACGACATTATCTTTGTCATCTCGCTGATTATTCTCTCTGGAGACGAACTATGTACTGGTCCCTTTCGAATTGTGAACTGTGAACTGTTAACCGAAGTCTAACCTCACTCACCTCTATAAGATAGGCCGTGTATACTGACGCGTTATCTAGACTGGAATGTCCATCTCTTTTCTTAAGTGCTCCGAAAATAAGAGAGACCCAGAACTTACAGTTCGTGACTTTCGAGCGCATCAAATTGGGGTCATTTGCGTACTCCACGGGCAGAGCATCATGGGTAAATTCGAAATGGTGGCCACGAGGGTGTTACTGAAAAGTTGCGTGTTCTCTGTTCTGCTCCCGAATTTTTGCTTTTTCTGAGTACATATTATTTCATTAAAGCTCACGTAATTATTTTCTGATCATCAGAACGATCATCTTGCCTTTTTACATTTTCTGGAAGAGCTTGAGTCAAAAATATCGTGTGGTAAATTTCAGCTTCTTAACTCTAAAGATAAAACAAAACAAAAAGATTTATGTGATTGTGGTACTTGACAGTTATTATCATCTTGCTATATGCTAATTTTTCGGTTTCTCCCTCATATCATTCGGCTTTCATACCACACACAAATAACCAGTTCCTTGCTAGGGAGTAAATAATTTGCAGGTCTCTAAATGACAACGACATGCGAGAGGCTACAATGTTTGTACATATTTGTTTGTTTTTTAGTGATTAACAATATTCCAAATTATTCATTACAGGCCCGTAGCCAAGGGGCGTTTTCTGGGTTCGGGCGAACCCCCCTTTCGGAAATATTATATATTTTTCTCATATAAATGCCCTTTTCAAACACAGAAGCGAACCCCCTAGGCCCTATTTGCCCCTTTTTTCCATACAGCGAACCCCCTGATGTGCCCTTTTGGAGTGAAGGCGAACCACCCCTCAGTAAATCCTGGCTACGGCCCTGCATTATTCTCTTGTATCTCAGTCGAGATTTGCTTCGAGTATTAAATAGTTGCTTCGAGTATTAAACAACCCCCAAATCGCATAGGCCATGCATGAATAACATGTTAGTTTATACTTAATTAGATTTCGGTGTTAATTACTTACCAATGAGAATGGTCTAGAACCCACTGACGCAAATTCTTTGGGGGAGGCTGATTATGAAATGGCGGATCTGACGTCCGATCTATCGGTGAAAGCTATCTGAATTTTCCAAAAGAAACACTGCATTAAAATTTTCAATTAAATTGATTCAATTAATTAATCTAATTTCATTAGATATACTTATACACGGAAAATAGCGTTTACATTCGGCCATGAGGGTTGACAGGGCACCCTTAGCTTCGTTAGTCATTTAAATATATTCCAATTCAAGAACTATGCTTGTGTCTATATGGGAAAGTCGTTGAAAGAAAACAAGAGAAGAAAGACGAAGTGGGTTTCTAAATATTGTTTCATTTGCTCGGGTTCCGCATGAAGGAGTAGCTTGAACACAGGAGGTATGCTAACTCTATCTGAAATGACTTTTTGTAAGGTGGGTTACAGGAATAATCGATGAAACTGTAAATAGGGAAGACTTGCACGATAGGCAAAGCGTTATATGCGGTCGATTCTTCTGAGAGATGGGTGTCATGATTATTTTTCCGAAGAGCCACAGGATACGGAAACGTTTCAAGATATTTTGAACCAGCGTTTAGCCTACGCTTTACCCAATCCAAATTCCCCCAGAATGTCCTAACACAATGCTACTGGAATCCCATGTGCGCATGTCAATAAAAAGATCAATGTCTGGGTCTTGGTGTTGGAAAGATATAAACCACGTTTCCTTCATTTCAGAGGGAACTGAACATCTGTTTTTGTTCATTAATGTGTATAATATAGAGTCAGATAAAGGATGAAGGCCCGTCACCTTGTTATGGTGACGATGCCTGGTCACCACCCTTTAGAAGCTGATGGCTCATGTGATAACCCTTTTAGGGTGACAGCCAGGCCATTACCCTAAGAAGGTGATGCCCTAAACTTTGCACGCATTGCTCATCATCCTTTTAGGGTAATAGTCATCACCAAAGGTGATGGTCATCATCCTTTAATGATGATGTTGGAATAAGGTGATGGCTCTAACTGATCATCTTTTTGGGTGGTGCTTTCATCACCTTTTTGGGTTGATAGCTGTCACCTTTTTCCTGGCTGTGTATGGATGGTATAGATGTGAACTTCAAAAGATATCAGTGAATGTATTTATATTGGCCGCGAATAACACATATACGACAGCCACGTGGGTTTGTTTTGGAACGTCCTGTTATCGTGAGTGTGTCGAGGGATTAACCCAGTGGTTGGACAACCGTTGAAATATTCGGATCAATTCGGTATTTTCCGCATAAATAGAAGAAGCTCTTCGTTTATCGGATCCATGAAACACCCAAGACATCTACGCAAAGCGGAACTAGACTTGGATATCGGTGCATTGGAATCAAGGATAGCGTATCTTGTAACCATCCCCTCCCCCCGAACGATTTTTCGTCATTGTCTTTCCAGTATATTTCAGAATACTATTTTTGGAGAAAACCACGACAAACTCCACAAGTAATTACATCTACAGTGTTGTTTTGACATGCTTGATGCATATAAATGGCGCTAGCAAATACAATCTTGTATTCACGTCGGGGAAAATCAGGAATCTCCAGTTTGGAGGTAAAACGGTCACTTTACTTGAATAACTGTGAAAATACGAACAAAGAAGGTGTCAGGTTTAACCGTGGGAAAACCCTCTTGACAGCTCTCCTCGATTTGTGCTATTCGATTAACGTATTCAAACAATAAAGGCCGGTCTTCCCCAGTACTGTTATTGCACAGAGTTGAGTGGGAACAGATCCTTCGTGTAAGGCTGAGTTAATTATAATATGACAGCAATGCAGGTAGACTTAAACCCTGATGACGTATTAACCCTCTTTTAATAACGTGATGATTTGTGCATTCATTATCTGCATGACAGGTGATGATTTGTCCAGAAATCTAGCGTCGCTTATGTAACACGACACTAATTTAAGTGCCAATGCATAGTACAAGTTCTATAGGCAATCCGATACACCAAAATTAAAGTTTGCTCTAACGGAGCTCGCGTTGGCAATAGAATTGATGTCGTGTTACATGAGGGAGGTCACAGGGGAATTGACTTGTATTACGATCCGTACGTGCCATTTAATTGTCATGGATGTACATTGCATCATGGGATAGAAGTGGGATGAAACGTCATCAGGTTTCAAGCCTATAGCGTGTGGAAGATGACACCATGGTCTAGGTGAACAGAGAAATATTATTTTAAATATCGTGCAAATATGACACCTTCAACCAAACTGATATTTCGATATATTATCACAGTGGACATGGTAATATTGAGAACACTGTATTAGATTTTGGTTGGAGGTGTCATATTTTAGATATAAAGGGATTTTCCTGTTAAAATGTAGTCAGAAAATATAGAAGCAACACAACACCCATTTCAAACGTTTATCGACGCGGTTTTATGTCATTTTTGACTGTGAGAATTTAAAGTATAAAACTGTGATATGTTCGGTGTATGAAACACAGCTTTCTTTGTTGATTTGGAGAAATAATGTTTTCGCTTCATAAACGTGAAACTAAGAGGGCTTTTTTGCATGTAAACCTGACACCTCCTTTGGCGCATCAATTCATATAATATTACATAGGTGTACGTGCTTCAAAGAATTGTTGCTCTCTTCTTCAATATCTGGAATCCGATCTATTGTTTTCCTAAACACCTGCACTATAAATCATATTAGTGGAAAAAATGTAATTAACATATGTAACTTTATATGAATATATGCGCCATTGGACCCCCCCCCCCCCACCCCACCACGCAAATTGTTCTTATTTTCAATGTTATATGAGAAAAAGGACTTCTCTTTATCCCCAAACTGGAGAACCCGCATGTGTATTATATGCAAATAAAGTAGACCAGTGATACGGTTGCACTTATTTGTATACCCTACCCAAGAACGACGGACACGACACAAGCGTGCATGCCGGTTTCAATAATCTCACTTCCGGTTGCTGGATGTGAGAAGACCGTTTTACCTAACAATGTCATAACCTTTACCTGCGTTAGCCTTATCAGTTTCGCACTGATAAATATGTTGAATTGAATTGATCTAAGTCAGGGATATAACTGCTTTCCATGATATATTTTGAAGAATTTTTTCGAAATTCACAATAAAAATGGCTGTATATCCACCCGATCTTCCGGTTTATAGGATTGGCTTTACTGGGAATTTACTTGACTAGGTGTTCAATACGCTAATTTTTCTACCTTTAATCTAGCTGATAAACAATTATCGAAGTCCAGTAGGGAAGTATAATATTCACTAAATACGTAAATGTCTTTAATTTTCACAAAAAATGACGGCAAATTTCTCCAAAATCGGTTTGAAGTTGAGCAAACTGTGAACAAAAGCTGCATTTTTGGGCGATCAGTTGTAAGCCTACAGCAATGCTGCAATGGACGTCAAAGTTTAGCCTAAAAATAACTGGATTATCCCTCCCCCCACCCCCCTAATTCTGATGGTCATTTCTCAACATGAGATTTAGTTAGCCAGTGCCCTCTCCTATGTCTGTGATTACGATAAATTTGAGACAAAAGAAATGTTGATGTGCTGGTTATTTTATTTTTAAATAATCAAACGATTACGGTACCGTAGGTGTTAACAACCCTCTTGTGGGATAGTTCCGTGACGTTATATTACGGGGCCTGACCAAGTCAGATGGCTATTTGATTAATGACTGTGACGCATAGTTTCCTACCCCGATGACACGACTCTCTTCTTAAAGCTGCCATCGATGGTCACTATTTCCGAAGCGATTGTCGTATACCGTACTGGCAGCGCTTTGTAATTCTCGTACAAATCGACCATTTTCTGTTTGAAAACGGGTTGGTCGATGTCCAGGTCCAGTTGCACCCTGTCCAGATGACATGGGTGCTCCAAATGCTATTGAATCCTCATACCTGTACGATGTACCTGTTCGTATTATAATATATAATGGCTAAAATAACATGAGAAGCTTCAAACCACAAACTGTCAGTTTGCAGAATGATTTTAAAGAATTGAATATCTTCTTCTATGAACAAAAAGTGCAAATTTGTTGTTTAAATTAGTCAGCATTCCATGCAACTCAGTTGGCACCCACCCCACCTCCTCTCAGGCTTGTGTTGTTTGCTAATCAATATCATCAATAAAACGCGAGAAACAGGAAAAGCATCATCTTCAGTGACCACCTACATAGAGACTACTGCATCAGACAGCTTTGGAATCTTATCATTCAGTTTTCGACAGAAGCTTAGGCGTGTACCGCTCTATTCTACGCTTTCTCTTGTGATATATCGGGTTCAGAAGGATGGTTTGATCGAGGATGTGTTTTATCATATCAGTTTTACCCCTGATTCTAATCTATCTGCTGACCACTGGTAAGTGATAACTTTACACTCCTTTCTGATTTTCTTCATATTGTTTTCATCCTACAGAACAAATAATTCTTTAGTCCAATTTACAAGTTCCTTCGCCGCCTGAAAGCAGGAGCACATGGAAATTGTAAAGGGGTACATTAACAGACAGAACCATTCTGTATTTTTGTGTTTATTGTGTGGAGTAAATAATATCCCCGAGTCTTTTCTAATAGTATTCTTATAGAGCACATCTACACAATACATATGTTCTATAATAGTATCCAGAAACGGCGCGATCACATGTTTCATTGGAACATGTCGACGACTTGTATTTAATAGATGTTAAGTAGATCGAAGTGGAACCGTCAAGAACCAGCCACTTCAGCAGATCGGAGTGAAATGGCCAACGACCAGCCAGTAGCGGTTCAGCAGATCGCCCGGTGGAACGCCCAAGGACCAACCAGTAGCTGTTCCGTAGATCGCCCGTTGGAACGGCCAAGGGCCATTCAGTTCATTAGATTGGGGTTGAATGGTCAAGAACCAGCCACTTCAGTAGATCGGGGTGGAATGGCCAAGGACCAGCCAGAAGCTGTTCAGTCGATCGCCAGGTGGAACGGCCAAGACCCAACCACTTCAGTAGATCGAGATGGAACGGCTAATGACCAGCCAGTTGCTGTTCCGTAGATCGCCCGTAGGAACGGCCAAGTACCATCCAGTTCAGTAGATTAGGGTTGAATGGTCAAGAACCAGAAAGTAGCTGTTCAGTAGATTGGGATGGAACGGCCAAGGACCAGCAACTTCAATAGATCGGGTGGAATGGCCAAGGACCAAACAGTAGCTATTCAGTAATTCGGAGTGGAACGGCCAAGGACCAGTCAGCTGGTCGGTAGATTGGGGCGAAGCGGTCAAGGACCATCCGGTATAACGCGGGAAAGCCTGGAAATACAATTGGAAGAGACCGGTCTTGAGATTGTTATAGGATCTAAATTACATCAGAAGATATTAAACAGTTTGGAAGACTTGATTGGTCAATTCAATTTCTCGAAGAAAATCCGTTATTGTCGTAGGCTTGTGGGGAAAATTAGAAGAAAATCCAGAGAATCTTAGCGTGTCTGTCTTTCCTACTTCCAGGTGTATTGCTACATATGGAAGACGATAACGGCCTCTCACGTTCTCGCCCAACGGGTTATAACGCGAAAATGAGAGGGCGAAAACGCGAGAATGAAAGGGCGAGAACGAGAACTCTCCCTCGCATTCTCGCCATGTGGAAAACGCGCACGGCGAGGGAGCTAGAATGCAATTTGAAAAACTGTCAATCCTCGCGTTCTCGCATTCTCGCAATCTCGCATTATGAACCCATTGTATTCATAGAACGAGAACGCGAGTGGCCGCTATCGTCTTCCATAGCTTCAATCAAGTAAAAGTGTGTTTTGAAATGACTCAGTCCTGGTCCTACAAGAGATCATATCTTGGAGTAGACATTTTGAAAATCTGGCGAAAAGCACTCTTGAATTCGTTATTTTCCGTCCTTAGTTATCAACTTATCAACAATCAAAACATCCTGTGTTACATAATCTTTACACAGGCTGTTTGATTGACATTTGATATCCATATATTGAATTTCCTGATTATTTACGGAGGCTTCGTGACATTATTGTATGACAAACACTCATCCTGGTTCTCTATACACTCAAGACAAAGAGAGAGAGAGAGAGAATCAAGGTTTAACGTAGCGTTCAGCAATATCTATACACTTAGTAAGGTTACAGGTACAGATAGTTTACTTCCAAAGAGGTGAAGAAGTCGAAAGAAATTATCAACTGCAAAGAAAGGGAACATGGTGGTTTGCTCGTTGGGGATGTTATTTCATAGAACATACAGATGGGGAACTTCGAAGGGGTGTGATGATTCAATCCATTTTACGTTAGAGTTTATTTTGAAGAGACTTCAAACTGGGTTTCACTCTCTAAAATAATTAGATTGAAATTCAATATATCAGTTTAAAATTAGTGACAAATCTTTTGAAAATATTCAGTCTAATAGATCGGAAATGATAACGACGAAATGAATCTGTTGTAAACAGGAAAAATCAATGTATTAAATTGAAATTTTCAATCTAATAGATGGCATTTTCAATCGAATATATTGGTCACTAATTCCAATCTGATAGATTGAAAATTCAATCTGATTATTTTAGAGAACAACTCCAGGTATCGTGTTCAGAAATCATTGTTAGTCTATACTTTCTGAACTCATCTTTTGCACTGACTAGCTTAATTTGCGTTGATATTTGACCAACTTAGCCTCTTTACACTGTCAATAATTGCGGGAAATGTACAGTAAAAATCGATGGCAACTGTGATGCCATCTAGTTTGGACTTTGGCAGTGCAAAAAGTGTACCTATATATGGCAGAACCAGAACCCCATGCTGACCAACCTAATTGTGTTAGTGAGTGTGATTAGTTTTTACCCGTTCATGACCATTTTGATCTTAGGAATTTAACCACTGCTGACTCCAAATGTGTAAAGCCAAAAATCTATTAGAATGCTTCTACTATACCATATATTTAATTCAAATCGATAATTTAAATGAATACGGCAAACTTATGGATGAATGATGGACGTGATCACTCTGCCCACAGATAATACACGAGAAGTTTCGGACACGTGCAGATTTTATTTTCATGGTCCAAGGCAAAGTCAGTAGTTTGGAAAGGCTGAATCCCATGGAGTAGAGATCGATTAATGCCCGGCCATATAAACCTGGAAATGACCTGAAAGTCCCATCCCTTTACTTGAACCACCTTTCGACCTCTAAATATTGAAGGAGACTGACCCTCAGAAGCACCTTCATATTTGTCTCCAGATTTCTCTTACCTTTTTTTAAATTTAATCAATATTCGGACTTTACGCCTTCCTTTTCGAAGTTTACCGATTAAATTTGATTTACATACGATGTACAAATATTCGACGTATCGTGAAGTGCAGAAATCGGAAATGTTTCGTTGCAGAATTAAACATTATCAAATAAAATTCTGCTCTATATCACGGGGTAAAACAAATATTGGTATTCCTTTGGGCAGGCCAAATTTTCCTAAACCAACCTAGACTGGAATTTAAACAGGTTTCGTAGAACTGCCACGTTTATTTCTCAGCCGACCGTTGGAGAGGTTTAATGTAAAAAGCGGTCACATGCAATTAAGAAATCTGTGAAGTGAATTAATTAATTGATGATTAAGACCCTCATTAAGTAGGGGACAAATAACGACATGGTGTGGAACCATCCTTTTTATACAGTGTTAATAGTTGCTGCTACCTTGTCTACTGGTAAGTATATTACTTTTCCCGAATATTGTTGACATCACCAGACCATTTACTAGCACAAGCAACATCTCGGACTCAAGATAGTTATAATCTTTCATATGAGTTTTCGAAATCCATTTGTGCTCCAGCTAACTTTGTTCTTCGAAACATCGACTCAATTAACCAGAAAACCTGATCCATTTCATATCAATTTTATTTCATTAACAGCCATGGTAGTAGTTGTCCGCTTCTCTTTCACCTTTGGGTCTTGGATTTCCAGTCTAACCATTTTATTGTGAATCAATGAACTGTTTAATTTTGGGAGAGTTAACGGTTCGTGAGTAGATATACACAGAAAGTCTATATATATACAGCTGTCGTTTGGTATGACAAGTGAATTGCTGTAAATTCCAATCAAGATCTATCATTAAAATTTTCTTGCTTATTACGTTACATAAAAACATAATACTAAAAAAAAACCGTTACAGACTGCGGTCTGTGTATAGCGGATTTAATAATAATATGTGTACTTTAAGACACCCAAATACAGAATACGTTGCAGTAATGCACACAGAATAGCCCTTGCGATATTTACGTTGATCGGTATTTTTTGGAGACGGAGAAGGTGTCTGCTGTTTGCTATGATGTCAATCTTCAAGGCATGAAATATCTCTATCAATTGAGAAAGATGTGATCGAAGAGATAATAACTCGGTATGCATACAATAATGCGGCATTTACGTAATGTAATGCAGTAATAACGTTCCTTTGGCAGTTATAACACAGCGCTGGTGCAGTGGTGACGCGGAATATATGTGCAGTAATAACACTGTATTGAAGCAGTAATGAAGTGACATTAAAACAGTAATAAAGCGAAAGTGGGACGATAATAATGCAGCACTGAGTTCGCCATAGCGCGGGATTGATGCTGTAGGAATGCGACACTAAATTGCAGCAATACGTTTGCACTGGTGCAATCATACCTATGCACTGATACAGTCATAACGTGACATTGATGCAGCATAGCGCGACGTTGATACACTGCAATCTGATTAAAACCAGATCTACAAAAACAACTCCCCATCTTACTTGTCGCAACATGTCAGATGAGGAGCGTTCTTTTTATGTATGGTTTTAATCAGACTGTGATACAGTTGTAACAGTTGTATGCAGTGATAACGTGGCACTGATGCTGCTATAGCGCGACGGTGGATGCAGTTATAACGTGGCATTGATGCTGCTATAGCGCGACGTTAAATGCGGTTGTAACGTGGCACTGATGCTGCTATAGCGCGACGTTGGATGCAGTTATAAACGTGGCACTGATGCTGCTATAGCGCGACGGTGGATGCAGTTATAACGTGGCATTGATGCTGCTATAGCGCGACGTTAAATGCGGTTGTAACGTGGCACTGATGCTGCTATAGCGCGACGTTGAAGCAGCAATACCACGACGCTGATGACAATGATGCAATATACTGAACATGACGCATAATTGACTCATTGATGACGCGGCATTGATACAGTGATAAGGCAGCACTGGTTCAACAATAACGTTGCATGAATGCAATAATAACGTGGTAAAAACACAGCAATAACACGAAAGGGTAGCAGTATTAGCGTGACATTCATGCAGTAGAAATGTGGCATTTAATGATATAAAAATCAGCAAACTTATGTTTGCACACCAATAGTTCCCCCATCCATACAGGGTTATTTATATTACTGCAGGTGTATTGCTTATCACTCGAAGATCAATTTGGTACTGGATTTGGAATTATTATACTTAAGGATGTCCGCTGGTGATTTTTGGCTTTGGCAGCCATTTTGCCTATTTTTCCTATTAGGTTATCTCCCTTTCCTAGGTTAAGAGATAGGGATTTCCTTTAAATGCCTTCTGGCCAAGAATTTTGCCCAGCAATATCCACCCAATTTGATAAATTTTGATAGACATTGTGATTAACTTCAAACAGTTAGAATATAAGAAAAAGTTAAATACTAATTATATGAATTTTTCATGAATATGCTTCAAAACTAGGGCTATTCCCTATGTTTTCTGGGTTATCAAATGGAGCATGGGTCAGTCCACTTAACGTTGCCTACAGTTAAAAAATGCACACCAACCTATATTTTTTTCTTTGTTTTTCCTCATATTACACAATTATGAATGCAACAACACACATTATTCAAAAAATTAATTACTTTGATTTACCAGCAACGGACATCCTTATGGGCACATTGCATCTGGTGAAAATAACTGAGGTACAAAATAAATAGGAATATGAGATAATTTCTTTCACATTTTATATTTGATGATTTCCTGGTATCGAGATTGACATGTGTGTGTAGTTTCAAGACCATAATAAATCGTACAGGAGGACAATATAATAGCTTGGAAAATTCGGTATAGACAACGGTGGCTGTCCTCACTTGTCACTCAAGGTAGAGTGAAGAGTTATTTCATTCAAGAAGAACGAAGTTCACTCAAGAGACCAGACATGTTCGTCCATCATTGACTGATTAAAATTACTGTTTAAAAAAGTGTTTTTACAGAGTATATACCACTGTAAATAAGAGTTCCCCCTCGACAAGGAACTGATTGGGTTCCGCATGGAACCACGATTTGGTTCTACGCTTAGCAACGGAAATATTTCAGAGTGTTCCACAGTGGTTTGATACAATATCAAGTTCTGGCAAGGAGCCAAAATACGTATATATGCACTTACATATTTTCACCATTTGTTATCAAACAAATATTTTACGGATTAATAAACTTATGGGATTGCACATATTGCCACTCAAATAGTTATCAGTTGCCGAAAATAATTGTTTTAATCATGCAATCTATAACAAACAATCTGTATTGTATAAATTATTCACTGTAGATAATCAATATTTAAACACTTTATATTTCAAAGATAAATATGAGGACGGCTTATGCTTGTTACTCTTTCCTGCTGTTCATTGTAAATTGTGATCTTATATATTTGTAGACGAGAACGTCACGAGAAGATGCGTGCAAACAAGCTTGTTTGTTTTCGCGTTTCGAAAATTAATCATTGGCAAACATAATCAATTAAATCCTTATTTATTCAAAATTCATAGCTGGGTTTTGACTCCTTTTCCAAAATGAGTTTGTATACACTCCCAGTTTCGGTGCAGTAAAACCTTTGCATTGTATTGATATCGCTTGCTCATCAGCTCATTCCTGAACAATCCCTTACCGACACTCCTATAGCTCCATGACCGCAAGGCAGGGTTCGTCTGACGAAGCCGGGGTTACGGGGTATACAAACCTGTATAACGAGGACGCACTCCTCTGGTGAAATGATCCTTTGGAAGCACTTCTATTCCCTAAACTGAAGAAGAAAAAAAGTTGGTTTGGTATTTTATTTCTAATCGCTGGGATCTTGATAATTCGGCACTGGTAATTGGATACTTGGCGCAATAATAACAGGGAGGCATCGATGCAGTAACAACTCGGCATCGACGCAGTATGTCATAAAATGGCTTCAACACAAACGTTTGGTGTGAAATCAACACGATTTGTGTTATTTACAATACAATTGTGGTACTAACATGGATTCAACACAATTTTTTGTGTTGATTTGAACATTAATGTAGTAACAATTCGGCATCGATGCAGTAATAACTTGCAAATGTATACACTGCGAATAAAAAATGTGTTATCAACACAAGTTTGTGCTAAATGGCTTCAACCCCAAAACTTTGTGTGAAATCAACACGTTTTGTCTTACTCACAACACAATAAGATGCTAACAAGGATTCAACACAAATTTTTGTGTTGATTTCAACATTAATGCAGTAACAATTCGGCGTCGACGCAGTAATAACTTGCAAATATACACTGCGAAAAAATGGTGTTATCAACACGAGTTTGTGCTAAAATGGATTGAACACAAAAGTTTAGTGAGAAATCAAAACATTTATTTATTTACAACACAATTTTAATGCTAAAATTGTTTCAACACAATTTTTGTCGCAGTGTACAGATGCAGTAATAAAGGAGTGTTGATGTAGCAATAACTCGAAACTTTTTCTGCAATAATTACGCGGCATCGATACAATAATAACGCTGCATTGGTGCATGAAAATGGGGTACTGGGGCAGGAATAACGTAACACTGATGCAATAATGACGTTGCATTGGGGGAGGAGTAAAATCGCGGCATTGATGCAGTAATAACGCATCGATTTGACAATATTAAACGGGGAATTAATACAGTAATAACGCTACACTGATGCGGTAATATTGTGAGGGCGTTAGAGGAAACTTACTCGTACACGCGCAGTAAAACATGTATACCATGGTTTCTATATTCTAAGCTGAACGATCAGAAAACGTAAATAAAAAATGACGTGTAGATTTTCTCAAAGTTAAACATTATATAATAATTTACATAAGGCGTGCTTAATGTTAGCTCTTTGTGTTTCCGTATTTGCTGCGGACGGTGAATAAACTTGATCATGAGAGAGCGTGATTAACTCGAATTATTCCGTTAATAGGGAAGCATACTTGTAATATTTTTATTCCGGGTGCAGACGGGTGGATTTAAATAATCGCCGTATGTATTTTGGGAATTCTTCGGGTACTGACATTTCAATTACGGAATATGCAATGTTAATCATCAAGCTCATGACTATAACATCTCTGAAATGAAATGCTTGGCTAGTGCTTGCTATTGTAAACATATTTCTGAAACAACTGGTAACTGGGCCAAGTCTCAATTACTAGTAAAGACAGTGCCACGGTAATAATAATAATATTAATAAAACAAAATAATAATTAAAAATCAAATTTATAAGTGTTATAGAAAAGCAATTAGTATTATTCCTCCGTCATATTATCTCTTGATAAATGCATGACATCATCAAAGCTCATTTGCATGCAAAATTTGTACCCGACCGAAAAACATTTGAAGTGCAATCTCTCTGAAAGCAATCGGAATATCATGATGAAATAAATGCCAAAATATCCAGAACAAACACACATCTCTTTTCTGACAATGTTCCATTTGGGTCTCACTTTAACAACTATAAAATGGCATTCCTTACTATATCTGTAATTGTTTTTGCTCACTGGAAACCCTAGCTAAGCTGAACATAGCGAATCTATGATGGCCGAGAAGGGACATCGCTGTATTGTGTAAATGAATCTGGGCCCACACACGAAAGCAGGGTGCGAACTCATGATGCGAAGGACAAAGGCAGGATGCGAAGCGCGAAGTCTGGATGCGAAATCAAAACATGAAGCAGTGGCAAAGCCTGGATGCGAAACGCGAAGTGAGGATGCGAACTCAAAACAAAGCAATTGGAAGACTAGAAGCGAAGCGCGAAGTCAGGATGCAAAGTCAGGATGCGAAGCGCAAAGTCAAGATGCGAAGTAGCGAAGGCAAGATGCGAAGTGGCGAAGACAGGATGCGAAGCGCGAAGTCAGAATACGAATTCATGATGCGAAGCGCGCAGTCAGGATGCGAAGTCGCCGTGATTTCGCGCTTCGCATCCTGCCTTCGCGACTTCGCATCCTGACTTCGCGCTTCGTCGCATCCTGACTTCGCATCCTGACTTCTCGCTTCGCATCCTGGTTCGCCACTTCGCATCCTGACTTCGCGCTTCGCATCCTGACTTCGCGCTTCGCATCCAGTCTTCGCGCTTCGCTTCCAGTCTTTGTATTGCTTTGTTTTGATTTCGCATCCTGACTTCGCGTTTCGCATCCTGGCTTCGTCACTTCGCATCCTGCCTTCGTGTGATTCATATCACAATACAGCGATGTCCCTTTGCGGCCATCATAGAATCGGGCAAACCGAGACACCCTTAAATACTAGGCTATGGAAACTCCACAGTGGCCTGGAACTTTGACTGTAGGAGAATTAATATTGTACCTGCGCCATCACAGTAAGCGGATTGAAGCGTATGTTATCAGTGAAGAAATGATATTTGGTATGGCGTATAGCCCGCCACTGAGCATATATACATATGAAATGATTTTTTGCGAGAGAAAGAATAAATTGGTCGTCAGCAGGATTCGAACCCACGACCCCGGCTCAACGCGCCGATGCTTTGTCGACTGAGCTTTGACGGCCCATAGGTATGTGCACATTGCAACACCGAGAGAGAAGGTCGATCATCACAGGGACAATCCACGGGTGTAATACTTAAGCCCCAGTCTCACTTAAGCGAACTTGTTTACGAAACTTGATGATTTAAGATCGTAAGTATTGGTAAGATACTCGCAAGCTATTCGTGAAGACATTCGCCACGATTCGTAAGTCATCGCTTCAATTCGTAAGAAAATCGTCGCGTCGGTTTCATCGCCACGCCAATTTCAAAATGTTAAAAAAATTCGCCAAGCAATGCGACTTTGCCTTAACTCGCAAATATTCGTAATTTTATCGTAAATAATCGTAAGTCGTCGTAACTACGTGATAATGCATCGTAATTAAGTCGTAATTTAATCGCGTTATTGATAACAGTTCCGTTAATAATCGTGAAAAGTGAAAAATAAGTACGAATTGTTACGATAACTTACGACAGGAAACGATGGTATACGAAGTAATCGTAAACATTTCCAGACAAATATACGAAAGTCGCACTAACTTTACGACAAATTCGCCGAATATATTGCGATTATTTGCGATAAATTGCGATAGCACTTACGACTATGGCGATTCTTGTGCAACTAATTTACGATGACTTACGATTAAGTTGCGAATTTAACGACTAGTTAAGAATAATCGTTGCCATAAACGAGGAGTTGGCTACTTTTATACAATGTTTTTACCACGTTTTTACAACAAATTTACCACAATAATGACGCAATTCGTCACGTGACCCAAACTGTCATAAAAACGTCGTAAATCCTTCGTACGTATTCGTAAGACATCGCGAAATAATGGGAAGTAGTTGTATGCACTTCGTAAACGTTCGCAAATACATCGCACATATTCGCAACTATTTCGCACTGAATCGCCTCAGTTTGGGTGCGAATATCGCTAACTGTCGTAAAAGTATCGTATTTCTTCGTAACTGCATCGCAAACAGTCGTAATTATTCGCAAACATGTCGTACCTATTCGCCACAAATGACGGGAAAACCGGATTTTGTAAAGCGATTTATTGCGAAACATTATGACCGTTACATCGCAAAGTTTCGTAAACAAGTTCGCTTAAGTGGGACTGGGGCTTCATGGGCCGCCATAGCTCAGTCGGAAGATGGAGCGTCGGAGTTTGTTATCAGGTCGTATAGTGTAGCCACGATACATATATGTTCCATCGCAAGCAGGTTAACTGTTACATATCTATATCCGTCTATATAGAGACAGATTCCATTTCACCTGTGTTACCCCGATGAAAGAAAGTAACAACATTATTCTGGGTCATTCTAGTCCAATAAAATCCTTATCAAATACGATTTTCACGTGCTCACCAAAGCCATCGCTCCTTCTACGACACATAAAACATCCATCTGTAAACGACACTGATGCGGGTTCACACCAAGACACGGAATATGTGTATGATGTCGAACGTCGAGCATTTTCGGACAATAAAAACATTTGTTTGAAATCGTTTGAGGAGATTCTGGAAAGATTATCATTGTTTGATTATTCACAGCCGCTTGACGCATTTTCAGCCAGATTGCATCCTGATCTGCAGCCCCATGTATTGAAATCAGTTTACTCGGAACACAACAAGACACAATATGTCTTCATAAGATTGCAGTGATATATTGTTGTTCTCTAATACAATTTATGTACTATACCGACATATTTAGGGACCTATTTTCTCGTAGTATACTTTTTACAGTATCGACCAATTAATGTTTCCCTAAGTATTTAGACGCTGGTACGCTATGTGCGAACTGGACCAAATCTACTCAAAACGTTTTGGTCACTTTTTGATCCCATATCCGACCTAATATTGTTAGGCCAAAATAATCGACTTGAATATTTCGTCCTAGTTTCTCGGGTTCAGCTATCCTCGGACTAGATATTGTTGGGTCGCAGCGACCGAATCATCTTTCAATGCACACTCCAGATTAATTATGATGGCATTAAATTTGTATACATTCAAATATACCGGTTTTACATGGACAGTTTAGGAGCTTAACACTCTGAAAATGGACGAATGACTCCAGCTGCACAGATATCAACTAATTAAATGATGTATCGATTTCCCCTTGTTGATTCTTCTGATAGTATAGTACATTACCCTCCTCTCCTGATCTTACTTGAAGTAGGAAATCATAACGACTATGGGATAAATTACAAGCGTCTAGTCCGTCATTCATAATCCAGCCGTCGTCCATTAGAGAATATCCGCGTCCATAATCCAAAGACCTATTCCATTTCCATATAACAGTATTAGCACCAAATTCAAAAAGACAAAAGTATACATAAACATAGGCTTGTTTCCTGCAAGAGAAGCGGTCAACAGTTTTCAATGATGCCGGCAAGACATCATGATGTTCCAAAATATCAAATCCGTATCGCTGATCAGTATTCTTAATCCATAATATTCGTTGTAAAGTCGTCATCTAAAGAATGATGTATCTCAGTCACGCTTTTGATTGTGACTGTTCATATGAGTACCATGAGGATCTTGAAGTACATGGGTTCATACGGCCCCTAGCCCCGGGTTAAGCGGAATTAGACACAAGTTACGAAACGTAGCGCCATAGATCTTGCACGCTACGTTCGTATTTTGCTATCAGCATGCGATATGTATCGCCAAATTTGAGAAACTTTGAGTGGAGGCGCTTGGTGGAATAGCCCTGTTTTATAAGTTTCTGCAACAATGTTTTGTGACGTTGATTAAAATCATCACATTTAACACAGGATCTAGCAAATGCTACTAAGCGAGATATGTATACGCCATATGCAGGTCCCATTGGAATATTACTATCCAGAAAGGGATAGTTTACGATGTCGAAATTGTAATCATCTCTTTTTGTCATAAAGTCGACGAGAGAGAATGCCCGCTTCATTTTTATAGAGATAGAGATCTAAATAAGATGTGCCTGTAGGGCTATCTGTAGTTTCCTTCAAATCCAGTGAAGGTGGATATATATCCTTCACTGCGTCATTTATATAGCGATTATCCACAGCGAGAAGATCGTCTATATAGCGTTTGGTGAATGAGAAGGAACGGGCTTTGAGTGGATCGGTTTTTGAAAGCGCCAGCATATAGTCATATTCATAAGAGAACAGATACAGGTCAGCCAACAGGGGTGCACAATTAGTACCCATTGGAATACCTATATGCTGCTGATATATTGTGTTGCCAAATTTCACATAGATATTTTTAATGAGAAATTCAAGCAACTCTATAAACAAAGAAACATCCCATGAATGATATCGTCCATTGTCGTCGCCATTGGGTAAGTGAGTGGGGTGTTGGAGTAGTGATAAACTAGTGCCTTAAGAACACATGATCAGGTTTAGGATAAGGGGAGGCGGATAGGACAAGGACACGACGACGACGACTAGGAGGAGGAAGAGGAGGAGGAGGTTTGGGAATCATAATCAGGGAGTATGCAAGGAATGAGAAATGCAATCAATCAGTATCATGAATACTGCCGCCATGTTCGTTCACGGGATTATAATTTGTAAAGAATCGTCTTCCATGTTTGCTCATATGAAGATTTGTAAAGAATTTCCGCTATATTTGATCACTATATGTCCCTGGTTAAAATGTTATCTATCAAATTATAAACCAATATCTGTCTTGCCATATTTAGGTAAAATTCTCAAAAAAATTGCGGTTACGAAAATAACAGATCGTCTTGAATCAAAGGCAATTCTCTCCAAAGATCAGTTTGGCTTTAGGCCCAATGAGTCGACATATTTAGCAGCATCTACACTATATGATACACTCGTCTCAGCAAAAGAATTCCTTCTTGGATCTGCCTAAGGCTTTCGACACTGAATCGCAATAGACTACTACCTAAACTCGATCACCACGGTTTTCGAGGCCTGGATAATACTTGGCTCAAGAGCTATTTGTCTGACAGATCCCAACGTGTTATATATAACGGCGCCTACACTGAATCGTCTCAAAGTTTACATGGTGTTCCCCAAGGATCAATATTGGGTCCAATTCTTTTTCTTCTCTATTTCAATGGCGTGAGTAATGTTACAAACCTTCTGAAAGATTCAATTCAATACAATTCAATCACGTGTTACTTTATTGCTCAGAGAATGATCTATTATAAATTAACTCCATTAATCTCATTATACTATAAAATGGCGAAGAGGGGAAGGTAACTACGCCAAAGAAAATCTGGCTATAATTTCATGCGTGAACAGCAATGTTTAACAGAGTAAGATAAGGGGAGGCTAAGCAATACGACAAAAACAATATCTAGTTTTTCAGTAAAGCTTTATATTCGTGACTATACCAACACCAGTGACCCGGTGTTGGCTGGGCGGATCAGTGTCCAGGGTAATAGGAACTGTGAGCACTCTCGTGTTCTGGCACATTTAAGCACCGTAGTGATATGACCGAAACAAGGCTGAAAACGATGTTAAACCCTACTACTCACGCACTAACTATACCAAAGCCAATTATAAATCGTTCATGAGATAGGCAAGCTGTATATTTATTGTAGATTGGCAACTGAAGTTCAAATGTGCAATGAGTACTACACAATTAGTGCGCATGTGCGATGTGTGCTGCACATTTACTGAACATGTGCGCTGTATGCTGCACATTCGATATGTACTGTACAGTTAATGCAGATGTACGATATGTACAGCTCATACACTGCAAGTATGCTATGTGTACTACGCGTTAACTGCACATGTGAGATGTGTTCTGCTCCTTCACCGCACATGTGCGATGTGTTGTCCTCATTCACTGCATGTGCGAGTTGTAGTGCGCATTCGGTGCACCTGTGTGACAGATAATGTACATTTATTGCATATGTGCGATATGTGCTGCACAGGTGTGATGTTCAATTTCAATTACTGCACATGCACTCGTTCAGTTTGTATCGTTTTCTCCACCTCATTGTTGCTGAACCTAAACAAGAATACCGTGCAATGTGTATTGTATATTCAATGCAGATGTGTGCTGCACATTTTCTGAACTCTTTCAATGTGTACCCTTTTCTACTCTTCCGTACTCCTGAACCTGAATTATGTTTTCTGAAGGCCCCATTTTTCCCCACTGCTGCGGAGGGTGGAGTTGGGTGAGAGTTCCTCAAAATTAAAATGTCGATAAATGATATATATATACAGTAACATGATTGATTAGCCAAAATAAATTAGCCACTTTAAATTTCTGCATAAAAGGTAAATATATTCTTCTCTGTGGGAAATTAAGTGGTCACTAAATGCACAATATCTTGCTGATATTTGACACCTTAAGTTGCTGAGTTTCAATTATGTAACTGGCATATCCGCTAAATTTCATTCAATTTTCTTATACAAAATCAAAGGATATAACAAGACATCAGCGCCTATACCGACAGAAGGTAGATCTCGACTATGAGACAAATATACAAATTTACTGTATTTGTTTTTTTCTCCTGTATTTTCAGGTTCCGCTCGTCTGTGTTATGTATGTGACAATGTGTCAAACAGCGGAAGTTGTGACGACTATGAACACGTTCTACCCACTGAGATATGCCCAGGACGCTGTTTCCTTAGATCACATCACTTCATTCCCGGAGGTAACGTTCATTCTCGTATAATGATATAACAAGTTCCATATGCTCAAATTGCTGTTTACTTGATCACAATGACAATGAGGGGTATCTCACACATTCGTTAGTGCAAAAACCAGAACCGCCATAGCCATACGTAATAACCTGTGAAAGTCCATTTTCATTGACGAACAGTGTGATAATGTACGAAATTCCAAGACTCAGAATTACCACTCCCATAACCCACTGGGCGGGGGGGGGGGTCTTTTCCCGCAATAGGCGCTAGCGTTCTGACTGATTCAGCGCCATCTTGCTTGCTAGTGAAGAAATCAAGAGGAATTTTCAACGATGCAAAATTTGAAAACGCCACGATACTAGGAAACGTTGTGTGTCAGTTTTCGCTACGTATACAGTATACTCTGTGATATGTCGCAGCGATCAGTCAATTTTGAAATGCATGTTAAATGTGTTTTGGCATCCAATGGCCACAGAAGGCAATTTTCGGCATCGGAACCACTAGTTGTGGCATCGTGGTGTTGCCAAAGATATATTTAGCCATTTGTATCGTCCAAATCCGCAAATTGATTATTCGACAATTTCGATTGTGTTTTTTGTTCAACCGATGATAATTTCACGATCACTTTGTAAATAGCCAACAACACCAATCGGTACAAACCACCTGTCCATCGGTTGAGAGAACATAATGATCATCAAGTGTGATCACCAAACCTGTCGAAAGATCCAAGTTCAGTGCCACTGGCGATAAGAAAAACAAAAAAACAAATCATTGAAAATCACATTTTTATGACGATGCAGTAGCGGGAAGCGATGTGTTGGGTACCAAAACTGAGGGCATGGTCAGCTGTGACGATCACTCAGCACAAGAATCTCACAGTAAAACACAAGACTCATATATATATATATAGACTGTTTTATTTTAATAACGTAGCCCATTGTGTCAATTAGGCTCTTGTTTTCTTTTGCTATAGCAAAAGGCTTAATCTTGACCCTAATTTATTGCTTATACGTATCCTTGAATAACGCGGTTATTCGATGCGATCTTCGATATCATTGAAGATTACAGAATCTAGAATACGTTAACATAACTGCATTTTCATCGAGCAGACATTTCAAGATATTTTCCTGTGATACTTAGGCAGGGGTTAGGACATCATATGACCCACGCATGCTCGTAGTCTTAGACTATTCTGTGAAGTCATGTGACGCAGTCAGTATGTCGGCACCTCTTCCCACTTCCCTTATATGTGTTGTAATTGTTTCTTTAACTTTCCTCTCGTTAAGCATCATGTTCTTGTTTCTATTCAAACCGGTCAGTGCTATACTGGCTGGGCTGATCAGTGTCCAGGGTAATAGGAACTGTGAGCACTCGTGTTCTGGCACATGTAGGCACCGTCGTGGTATGACTGAAACAAGTTTGAAAACGACGTTAACCCCTACTACTCACTCAATCACCCACTCGCTTCGAGGTCATTAACTATGCATTAAAGATACAGTGCCCTGCTTGCGTACGTATACCTTGGATGTTGAGTAGTGCCCGAAACTCCATAGAATCGCTAAGGAATGCCAAGCCGCCTCACTCCATGTAACTTTTTATGATGTAGGCGTATTATACTCATCGTTTTATCGTTATTCTACAATCGTTGTTTGGCTCCTGATAAATCATAGAGCAACACTAGGCCTTTTCTGGTCCGTCTGAACTAAGGTTATGCGGAATCAACACTGTAGACTGACGGGGAACAGACTCCATCTTGACGGATACCTTAGCTCTGTCGGAATCATTTTCAAGCAAGGAAGAAGCTTGCTTTTTTCAAGCAAGGAAGGCGAACAGCCTGCTATAATGCATACAGGACTGTCAAGCACTACTATTCTGTTATCCAAACTTATTTTCAAGAGGATTTCGCGTTTTCGTATCAATACAGATCAGCCAATTCAAATTAAAAAAAAAGCAGAAATTGTCATTGGACCGTCATTTTCACTACATCTCACTCACAGGCCCCAGTGTCTGGACAGTAGAATTTAAATTCAGTACAATTTAAATAATTTAATTTTTTTTAAGTCATCCTATAATACAGAGAGGTATTATAGGATGACTTAAAAAAAATTAAATTATTTAAATTATACTGAATTTAAATTCTACTGTCCAGACACTGGGGCCTGTGATCTCACTACTGTCCCCTCAACATGAATGATCTCGCTACTGTCCTCGGAAAATAAATGATCTTTTTGCCTTTCTTTGCAGTTTTCTCCAGGGGTTGTACGGAGGATTTTCCACAACTACCCAATACCGGATGTTATATCTACCCGAACGACACTTGGTGTCTATGTGACGAAGACGTCTGCAATTTCGGACCGATAGGTAAACACACCGGCTATCTAAAAGGCTATTATATTCCTCCTTTAGAAAAGAAATTTCAGAATTTGATAGATTCTCACAATGAGCTCGGATACGTCTTGGACCGACATACCGGTAGCTCATTCAATTAAAACGATTATTTTAGAAGCCTTTGCCTGTGTTTTAAACTATCGGCACCTAATTCCACATTATCGTTAAATTATTGTCGATGTGTATTTCAAAAACTGATCCAGATTTTTTCATCTGAAAATACAGCATGCTTTAAGTGCAAATTATCTAGAATGTACAAGTAGGGATACGAGTTTCAATCTCCGGGGGTACGAGTTGATTTCTTGCCCGGTTCAAAGACCAACTTAACCTGCAATACCATCCCTCAAGCTGATGTGCAGGATGAATAAAGGAAATATGTTTGCTCTCCTAGTGTCAGTGGTGCTGAATATAAAATAATAGTTAGCCCTACAGTACGTTCTGAGAATCTTCATGCAATAGAGACTCGAGAGAACTTTTAATCCCTAGGTCAATGGACTTTCTGCTGAACATCTATTCCTGTTTTTTACTACAATTACTTTATTACTACAACTGCTGTAAATTTACGGCGGAAAGTGCTGAAAATGAAATCGTGAGCACTTTTTTCTGTAAAACTACATCATTACAGCATGATATAATGTGGCTTTACAACAGGTATTTCTGTTCACTGAACGATATTTTTGTTGTAAATATGCTATATTTTAATTTACAGTGGAAAGTGCTGGAAGCAAAATCGTCAGCAGTGTTAACTGTAAAAATAAACCATTAGTGTTTGCAGTGCATATAGTTGACAAGAAAATCTGATGATTACCCGAGCTCTTTCTATGAGATAAAATGTACGCTTGGATTGTGTTTGTCCGTTTGAAGACCATGGGAATTTGATATCACACGCGATAAGTCAAGTTATGGTTGTCGAACTGAAGATTAGTATCATTATTCATTACAGAACCAGGAGACTTCGAGGATCTTCATACCAGGATGACGAAGAGGGGCATTAAACAGACTATCCCGAGAATGGTCCGAGATACACACGGACAGTTTGAGAAAACTCTTTCCAATCCTTTCGTCAACGGCTCGGGGATTGGTAATACAGAGGGACCGAGCCAAGGGGAGTACACCGGGAGAGTGCCAGGGGACCCACACAATGATCGACTCAGGGCAATGGAAAACCTAGGCGTCGTCGGGATGAAAAACGACTCGAATTTAGAAGGGAAATTTGCCATTATTGGCGGAGGTAAACTCGTGTCCAGCGGACCGGCAGCTGCGTTACTCATGGGTCAAATGCCGGCTTCGGATAAATATTCTCTTCATGGGGGCTCGCGAGAAGGAAAGTCTTCTGGGTCGATCTTCACCGAAGGAGGGAGAATTGTTCATCGTGGTAACGACGATTATTGGTCGGACAACGATTGGTCCAGCAATGATTGGTCTGACAACGATTGGTCCAGCAACGACTGGCAGTCGTCTGAGAAGAAGAGAAATAAATGGCGTCAAGACGACGGTTCTCGAAAGTCTAGGCAAAGGCAGAAAATGGCCAAGAGGCCTACAACCGTCCGGGATAACACACGGTCGATCTTCCACAAGGATGGAAGTATGGTACATAGAACCAGAGATGTTGACCATAGCACCAGAAATGTTGACCATAGCACCAGAGATGTTGACCATAACAACAGGGAAAGCCAAAGAGGGGAAAATCACGACAGCGATTCACAGAAGTTCGAAAGTAAGGAATATGATAGTTGGGAGCTAGAATCCCCGGTCGAGTTCGACGACAGTATTTGGGACTGGGACTTGAATGAGAGTGTTAAAAACCAAGAAAATACAGATTCTAAGTCGATTTTCCCAACGACGGGACGATATCCTCCATCAAAAACAGGTAAACCAGGAACGAAAAGGTTTGGTGACAAATCTGCGGGAAAATCGACGAAACAAAAGAAACCAAATAGAAACAAATCCAAAAACAATAGGTCAGACTATATCAGAAAACCTACCAATCCAATACCGAAGAATTCGAAATCTAATACTCCTAGAGATAAAAAGAGAACACATTCATCAAAAACATCTTCCGGAAGAAACGCAGCAAAACAGAAACAGCAGAATAAATACACAAATGGGAAACAACATAAAAAAGTGTCAAGTTCGTCTAATAATCCAGGTACGGTCAACACATCGGGTAAACAATCAATCCAGGCGAAGACGGAAAGTAACTCAACCGAAGAAATAGTTATCGGATATAGGATGGAGAATGGGGTGTTGAAAAAAGTAACTAAAGTAGTTTCAAAGTCAAGTTCAATAAAACAGGTTCCTGAACTTCATTCATCGGGCAAAAATAATGACCGCAAGCGAAATAAGGCGACGCAGACAAGCCCAAAGCCCTCACCATCGCAGACGACAATGAGCAAGCAGACGACAGTAGCCAAAGTAAATAAAGCTGAACCAGTGAAATCCGGAGCAAAGTCCAAGGAGCCAGTTCCAGAAGCAAAGAAATTGAACGATTCTGATAAAAATTGTAACAATTCGAGTGGACAACAGGACGAAACTTCCTCAACTGAACAACAGAAGCAGAAAACTGTAACAACTGTTACAAGCCAGAACGTTTCAATGAGTGACCCAGATGAAGGGTTTATAAATGAGCTCATGTTTAAGAAAGAGGTACTTCAACATAACGCTACGGTCAACAAACAGACAAACAGTACGAAGGCTTATCGCATTGGACCTGAACTGAGCAAATCTGACGGACTTACTGGATTGTCGCATACGAATCGGAATGAAGTCTCAGTCACGTGGCTCGTTGTCGTTACTCTTCTAACGATCCTCGTCACGGGTGGAAGAATTTTGTAAATACAGAATTCTGAACAGAGGACATGATCAAATTGCAATTAGGCCCTGTCTCTCATAAATTGGTCTCGCTGGCCTTTGGAATCCGGAGTTTCTACTTTAGCGATTCCACGCTTTTGTGATCACCACGTGCTGGAAATAGGCGACCTTCTTCGCTTACGTAACTGCGGGTTGTTCGATATGTATATTTAAACACGTTTTATACTGTATCAGTATCACTACCCTATCAAATTCAAGGTTGAAGTGCTTTAGTAGTTTGATAAAATTAGGCAACTTCCCCCATATTCGGGCATGGATACTCAGTTGTGATGGGAGCTACCCTTGGCTACCCAAACTAGCCGATACGCTCAGTTTGCTATGATTGCACGACGAGATCACGCGTGAAACAGCTGTAGTGGGAGCTCCGGGTTAATATAATCTCACCTCAGAGAGACACAGGGGATGCCACTTTAGCAGGATCGATATAAATGTATGAAAGGAGAGAATGTCACAAGAAAAAATACCCATTTTCATATATTTTCTCTTTATGAAAATGTCTTATGTTATTAGATAGGAGCCGGGCATTTTTTTCCTTCTACATCGGTACGTATCATTCGTCCACCGTTTACTCAAAAAAAGAAGAACAAGTCTGGGATGATTTGTATGCATCCATGCCTGGAGCGATGCAAAAATGGTCACAATAGTCGCAATATTGGCTGGCTTAAACAGCTGAATCAACAAGCATGAACTTTTTATCAATGTACCTGCCGATAAAATTCTAATATCGTACAATAATGGAAAGAGATAAACTTACATCCTGTGTAATTAGATTATCAAACCCAAAAGCATCGTAGACGCCACAGTCCCTATGGTACCACCATGGCCATCCAATTCGCGCTTCTTGTGGCATATTTGTTTATAGGAATCGTAGATGAAGAAAATTTGGACTTGCAATGGGCTGTATCGTATCATTATACAACGAGATGATCAAATTAAGCAAACTAGGCAGGATTATCTCCCCTTCAAGCTTTGTCGATCAACCAGTGGCGAAGGAGGGTGACCTTGTTTGGATGATGCAAGACGAGCTTCACACGTTGTATACGTTGTACACGTTGTATACGTTGTACACGTTGTATACGTTGTACACGTTGTCTTTCTGTAATTTTGATAATTTATTTCTTGAATAGTTACAAATGTAGAAAGTTTAACGACGCTGAGTAAACAACAGGAGCGCTTAAACAGTAGATGGTCTCATCTGTAACGTCATTCGAACAAGTGTGTCGAGCGGGTACGTGGTAAATGAAAACCGCAGCTGTAGAAATTTTTCAAATCCATGGAATGAGGCCCTCTAGATTACCTCGACTATTCAATCTTCTCAGTAAATCCCATTGGGAAAGGAATGTTGAAGCAGAAAGAGATTTCAATTGAACCGAACATATGTGGTTCTACACACTTCCAGAGCCAGACACATTCTTCTGTCGTATTCACTCAACACGGTTCATGCCAACAGAGTACACCCAAATCAAAACACATACGTGCTAACTTATGTTTCAAGCACTTATGTCTGATTTGTCATCGGTTCTATATCTAGCAGGGGTCCATGTTGACTTGTAAATCTTAGAGGTACAGTAGCAGTAGTATTCTATAAGGTACAATTTTACCGCTGTAGCGTGAGAGTTCGATGACCTCGACCTCCAAGGACGCTGTAGTATCACCGGACTCGCATAAAATTTGTAATCTGGTCAGGTGCTAGATTTCTAAGTCAACTTACGCTTGTCTGTAATATATTATACCGATGAGATGGTGATTCGGTGAATATCTTCGTGAACAAAATGTTTAAGAAGCGCAAATGCCATCAAATGGAGAACTATTCCACTCAGGAGATAAACACAAGCTTATGAATCTCTCTAAATTTATTAAGGAAGGAATGTCTCTTTGTAATTATTGGTAATTCCTATAAGTGTAGTGTATATATAATGTTTACGCCACTGTTGAAACTATCATTCGCCATCTGTAACTCACATTGTATACCTCTCGTGCCATCCTGAGTGGTCAGAGAGTAATGAGCGACTGCCTGACTATAAGAAGTCAATGAACTTCAGGTATAAGGTAAGCCAGAGACCACTGAATAAATATACCTGGGTATAACCTGGAGATATTTATGTTCGTCTTTGTGGAAGACGTTACTGAGTGTTGATTATTCATTGGTAGTGCTATAATGAGATATTCCTTGTAAATAATTACCAAGTATTTAAATTGACAAACTTCTCATTTTCTTATCCAGATGTATATTTTGTTGAATAAACTTTATGTAGATTTACATTCAGTTACTCTCTTAGTTTTTGTTTTGTATGTTGGGCTTGTTTTCTTGCTCCGAGCTACCGGTATTTGAAAGAGGACACAGTGCTTGGGTAAGCGTAAAGGAGTTATTTTGGAAAATTCCTTATGGTTAATGAACTAAGTAAGCAGGTCGGAGCGATTAAGGCTAATTAATATCACGTGTCGTCCATCAGAGAGGAATATGGCAATCTTTGCCAGCAATATGAATTTGCAACCTATTTTATTATTCACCGAAAATTCACGAAAGCTAACTCGTCAGTCAAATAAACCAGAAGGTGTTGATAGATCCGTTCACCTCGGGGCAATAAATCTAAGTATATACATTTTCCGCTGTATCTTCTATCTCTCTGGTTTTGTTTGACTCAAAGGCTATTATTTCGGAATGTGAAGCCGTAACGTCAATTCTCTTAGGCACACGTCCCGATGGACATCATCTGAGCCGTTTAGCAGATGGTTCAAGGGAGCTATACGGGGGGGGGGGTGACTGGGTCTGTTGTAGTTGTCAATCTAGAGCTGTCATCCCCGGGGGGAGAAGGTGTGATCTCGTCATGGTCGTATGGATGCGGAATGGTTTCGTCCAACATTAGCAGATCTTGTCTTTGTCTACGAATCCACATCAGGGTAACTCTGTCCTCACACAACGTTAACAGATCATGGTGCAGGACATAACTCCGACTCTCAACTCTACAGAGGCAGGGAGTTTTGACCTGAATTACAATGTAATTTGGGGAAAGGTTTCTTCTACTTTGAATGATCTCTGTCGATGACGTTTTGAATCTAGCAGATGATGTCGAAACATCCTAGTGAAGTGATAAT
>JAVTVY010026087.1:0-10706 GCA_036873755.1 Hanleya hanleyi | reverse complement strand
TTTTAGCCAGAATATGATGACTTCGTGCCACATACATCTAACTATAATTGACCAAAACTGTCTGTTTTTGTGCCCATAGTGCAGCCAGAATTTGGGTAACCCAAAAGATGGGCATATTAAGCCCCAAAAGATTTTTCACACTTTGTAACCAAACCACCGATATGGTTTTGTAATTCTCCAATTATTGCCCGCCAAATACGTATAAGGAAAATAGGAGTCCTTGACAAACCTATCATATATGCTTACATTGCGCATGCTCACGTCAGTTCTCCTTTTCCGTCCAAAAGACGGGTTAGACGCTGTGAAACTAAAATATCGATTTTTAATTCCCATCTTCTCAATTCCGGTCGTGTTTGTTTGTGGAGTGAATAAATAACAAATAACCCTGAAAATAACCCTCCATTTCCCGGTGATAGTTTCGTCGAAAGCGCCAAGTAAAAGACGACACAAATTTTTGATAAACGACCCGAACCAGTGACATCACAAATATCTGGACAGCGAAGCCATGACCTTTGAACTAGCGGATGATAAACTAGCTTGCATTTGGCACCAGTGAACTTACAAAAATGTCATCGATAGCAGCATAGTCGTTGTTGTCGCCTTGGTTAATAGTAGAATCCTTGTTTCTAAAGAAAGGTAGGAGAAGGTAGAATTAGATAAGCAAACAATTTATCCAGCCTTCAAATCCGTCATTAAATAGGCAGAAGTATAACTTTTTTCTTATGTACATCATGTACACGATCTCTTTACATGGACATTTCAGCACATTTTGAACCTTTTCATAACATATATAGAAGATAGCTATACCGATGTGAAAGAGACCCCAATTCAGTGCAATTTAATTATCTAACCTCTTGGCCATTGTTTCTATACGGAAGGCATTCATTCTAAATTGATGCTCGTTAGGAAGTCCTAGCTTGGTTAAAACATGATAAGCGGACTAGCATTCAGGGGGTAAATCTCTCTCATATCATCAATGTCCAGCCTCTCTGTATGTTTAAGAACCTCCAAACGTGGCATGTCACGCTAATATTTTGTCGTTTTGCTCCCTATGTTGTGACTTTTAAATAATTAACTCATGGCGGTAATAAAAGTTGATGTCGGCATAACAAGTCGCACAAATATTAAAATTCCATGAAATCGCATCGCCCTAAACCCCATCAAAAGCTTTATCCTGGCGGAATCTGGGATGTAAGACGAACATATTAGTGCCGAATAGATTCTCTCAGAAAGCAACAAAAGGATCGTACATGGATGGACAATATGTTATACAGTGTACTTCCGCAATGGAACATTTTATACGTTGATAAAATTGGTTCCCGACAAGGTCATTGCGTTTTGAAATGGAATGTACATATAAGAATGCTGTCATTTTTTGATTGATTTATTATTAATTATTCACCTCTTGTTTCTCTTTTGTCTCCTGATAACAATGAATACCAATAAACCTAGGAGTCCCAGAAGAACGAGTGCACCGACCACACCTCCTGCTACCGCCCCGGAATTTGATGAAGACAACGCACTGGTATTTGCCGTATTTTGTGTCGGGAACGTACCTTTAAAAACAGGAATTCATCCACTTATGTACCATTAACAATATATTGGTATAACCTGCACACTAGCCTGGGACATACAGTCGTCCTGGGTAACACGAGAGAACAATAACTCATGGTCAAAGGCTTATTTTTTTGTCTCTGTTGTATTCCCTGGTAATGTGGAAGAAACCTATAGTTTTAAGTGAGTGAGTACGATTTAACGTAGTTTCAAACATTTTTTAGTCATGTCACGACGATGCCTATATGTGTGCCTACAAGATTGTCTAACGTTCGTATTATCCTTGACACTGTTCAGCCCAACCAGAACAGCACCCGGTCACTCATTCAAGTATTGACCGAGCCCAACGTTGCTTAACTTCGGTGATGTACCCTATAGTTTTAAATATTGACGGTTGATGGTCATGGCAATCATTTTCGAATTTGCATACTTTTGAATGTAGAGCAAGCGACCATTACAAATTAGTATGTTGGCGTATTTATTAGAATACGTTAAAATACATTTCTTATTAAACTACATTGTATGTTTTTCAACGATTCCATATGTTTTATGTAAACTCTCACAATTAGAGCGTCAGGGAGGTATATATGCATCGGCATGAAGGTCAACGGGTAACCATTATCGAAAATCATTACCAACAAACTTTTCAAACGACTCGAAAATTAATTCCATACAAGATACCAATTTAACGAAAGAAATGTCGCGAATCTCCCTTTCTTCATTAAAAACTGTAGACTGCTTCCATCCTTTGCTTATAATAATAATCATTGTCATTAATTGCAAGTATGATTTAATTATCCCACGTGTGTGATGGGAATTATGGCAGTATGGCTTAAATTAATATTTCATGTAGGATCGGTGCAGTGCCGTCTATGGTAAATATAATTGTTGGCGATCAAATTCTCTGATAAATTTAATTTTTGTCGGTCAGCAAATGAGACTTTCGTCTAGCAACAAATTTGTTTTGATTGCCCAAGTTAGTGGAAACATTGATACGCTAAAGTTTGTTACAAGCTGTGATTTTTGGCCTAATTTGCGACAGATGATTCATCCATCCTCGACTCAATCTAAAATGAACTAAATCTGATGAAATGACCATATGTATATATCTAATTTCTACCATTATCTCTAACACAGATATCTCAAGGTACAGATGTGCAACTATATTCCTGCACTGAGTTGAGATGCAATTACCACATGTGCAATGAAATTTCGGTAGAGCAATGAAAAATATGCCTAAAATTGCTCACCTTTATCATAAAAAAAGTTACTACGATGCTTTTCATTCTCATAACTAGTGTGATACATCAAAACGCAGTTATGTGGAATAACGGTATACGACCAGTAAATGGATGTCGGGCACGCGCTCAAGTACTATAAATCTAAAAATTCCGCCCTTCCCTTTAGTATTCACATTTGTTTTGTTATATATGGTGAATTATCGATTTTGAATAGAGATGGAATTTTCATTTGGTGCCTGTGAGTTAAAACATGAAAATTGCATCTGACCAGAGGCATTTCAACTTTTCTATATATGAACTAACCATTAACAAAGAGACAAAGACTATTATAAATCTTGAGAGAGTATTTGAAAGAGTATTAAAAACTGATGTCGCCTCCCGATATTGAATACAAATTTGCTTGTGAGATAATAATCATATTTCTAGATAATTTTCGACTGATTAATACATGTTCATACCTGTACTTGCTGCTGAAACATCAGTTGGTAGAATGATGGTGCTTGTTGAACCTGGATAAAATTAAATTCTAGATTAAAACTGATTAAAATCGACTGACCAATTAAAAGTAGCGAGAAATGAAGACTGAAATTTCATCTCGGTTTTTCAATAGTTCAATCATTCCATTTTGACCGTCTCATTCCTGAAAATGATCGGAACAGAATGATCGAAATATTGAAAAAACTTACACGATTTCACTTTATTTAATATATGTTGTAGTACATATAGCAAAAGCTTAATCTATCACAATAAATGTGGTCTATGTTGAGCAGTACAACTAAAATTACAGGACTTAGATATCAACATGTTAGACAACTTAAAATGTACGTTACGTCCCGTCTTTTTAAAGTAAATTACAGAAGCGTTAAATATAGCACACTCAAGGTAACAATGAATCTCGCCAGATTCTATAAACTCTATGTTGTACTATCTTCAATATTCAAAAGTATACTGTTCAGTGAAATGGGAATATCAGCGCTCCATATAGTGACACTTGAATCTTGGATTACTGATGCAAATTACTAGTATGCCTATCACTGGATCGATACTGCAGTTTCATCATGTGATTCAATATAGGAATCGATCTATCTCACCGGGTCATTTGTACAGTCATGGGAATAGAGAGATACCGTTCATTAATTTCGTATTATGGTAAAATATAACGTTTAATCTGTCTAAATATATTAACATTCTATTTTGATAATTAGAACCAAACATTCATGATATAAGCAACAATTGATAAATTAAAGAATTGAAAATGTAATTCAAGTCCAATTGTTTATACTGATGTAAAATACAAAAGCACCAAGGCTATATGTGATTTCAAGTAGCGACAAAATTGCACGATTAAACGTCTTTTCAGATATCAAATGAGAGAGGCCGAACACATGCCAGCAATATTCTGCAACACTGGGGTAGATGATAGAATATCATCGTTCTACCACAACTGGCCTAGGAATTAACTTTGAATTTCTAGTGAAAATTGCCCATCACTGCACCCCACCGATGAATTAGTTGTTATTCACGACTGTTATTCTTATAAGAAGCGATGCGATCAGATCAAATTAACAAACTGCATAATATTTGTGAAGCTCTATATATTACTTTATTTTATTTCAAAGTTCGTCTGATCTTTCTAGTGTCGCACGATGCCTTGTATTTATACAGGTAGCTAATTACTCTGATTTATAAACATATATACGTAGGAAGTTACCTGTAATTTCTGCTGTAGCACCGGATGTCAGAGTTGTGATGCTTGGTGACCCTGAATGATAATCATTTATTGATTAGAATGTTCAATTAGAACCTAGAACACAGTAGATTCACAATACAAGCGTCTAGGCTGTCATTTAATAATCAACAGTCGTCCATTAAAGAATTTTATCAGACCAAATGATTCGATCAAATTACCAATCTACATAATATTTGTTAAGCTCTGTATTTTACTTTATTTTATTTGAAAGATCCTCCGAACTCTAGTATCGCACGATGGCTTATAGTTATACAAGTAGCTAATTACTCTGATTTCTACATGTCCGCATACATATACACGTAAGTGCTTGCCTGTTGCCTGTTTCCGCGTCCATAATCCGAAGACCTAAACCATATAACGGCATTGGCAGAAAAAAACAAACAACCATACTATACATAAACACAGGCTAGCTTCCAGCAAGAGAGAAGCGGTCAACAGTTGTCAACGATGCCGCAAGACATCATGATGTTCCAAAATATCACAGCCGTATCGCTGATCAATATTCCTAATCCATATCATCTTCGTTGTAATGTCGTTATCTAGAGAATGATGTATCTCAGTCACACTTTAATTGTGTTTATTCATATGAGCACCATCTGGATCTTGAAGTACATGGCTTAATACGGCCCCTGGTCCCAGATTAAGCGAAATTTCTACTAAACGTAACGCCATATATCTTTCACGGTACTCTCGTATTTTGCTATCAACATGCGATACGTATCGCAAAATTTGAGAAACTTTGACTGGAGGAGCATGGTGGTTTAGCCCTGTTTTATAAGTTTCTGCAATAATATTTTGTGACGTTGATCAAAATTTGTCACATTTCACACACGATCAAACAAATGCTACTAGGTGTGATATATATGCGCCATATGCGGGTCGAACTGGAATATTACTTTTCATAGTGGGATAGTTTAGTGGGATATGTCCAAATTATAATCGTCTCTCTTGTCGTAAAAGTCGACGAGACAGAAGGCCAGCTTTATAGACATAACGGTCTAACTATGATGTGCCGTTATGCTATCAGCAGTTTCCTCAAAATCCAATGTAGGTGGATATATATCCTAATCACTGCGTCATATATATGGCGATTATCCACAGCGAGAATATATATCTATATAGCTTTCGGTGAATGAAAAGTAACGGGCTTTGAAAGGATCGGTTTTTGAAAGCGCCTGCATATAGTCGTATTCATAAGAGAACAGACAAAGGTCATCCAAAATGGGGTTCACAATTAGTACCTATCGGAATACCTATATGCTGGTGATATATTGTGTTGCCAATTCTCACATAGATATTATCAGTGAGAAATTCAAGCTACTTAAAACAAAGAAGCATCCCATGAATGATATCCCTTGTATGTAGTAGAGCTAAAGAATGATTTATGGCTTCTGACATTAATATATCGGCGATCAGTTTCTGGATCAGTTCTGGACCGATACTATTAAATGTCTAAGATGGTCAATTAGGTCCTGATGAGGGATTGTAGTATAGAATGTCGAGAAATCCCATGTGGATACATATCTGTATGGTATGTGTCCTTTCGCGTCAAGTTCTTTCGAAAGACAGTTTGATTTCTGATATCCACATACATTCAACCCAGATTTTTTACAAACAGTATAAATGAGCATTTCATCTTGTATTTTAATAATATTTCAGTCGTTTCTTTCTGACCATTTCATTCTTGAAGAGGATCAGTATAAACTGATCAAGATAATGAGATACTGTATTTAGTCAGTTGACCAGCGATGGAAAAGAGGGTTTTCGTTAGCATCACTGAACCCCACCGATAAATTAAATTGTTATCCCTCACTGTTATTCTTCTACCCAAAATCCATTAATTCGACCAGATCAAATTAACAAACTACATAATATTTCTTAAGCTCTGTATTTTACTTTATTTTATTTGAAAGATCCTCCGAACTCTAATATCGCACGATGGCTTATAGTTATACAAGTAGCTAATTACTCTGATTTATACATGTCCGCATACATATACACGTAAGTGCTTACCTGTACTTTTTGTTGTTGCACCGGATGTCAGAGCTGTGGTTCTTAGTGGCCCTAAACGATAAGCATTTCTTGATTAGAACGTTCAATTAGAAGCTGGAACACAGTAAATTCGAAATACATGCGTCTAGTCCGTCATTGAATATTCAACCGTCGTCTATTAAAGAATTCCCGCGTCCATGATGCAAATACCTAATCCATATAACGACATTGGCAGAAAAATTGCATAACGGGTAGAAGTGGTATAAAACGTCATCAGGTTTCAGCCCTTTGGTGTAACACCAAGGAGGAAACATAAAAACCCATAGATTGGTTTTTTATTTGTCCAAATTTTGGAATAATCATGTCTTCGCAAGCTGAAATATCAGACGAATTAGATGGTGGCATATTAACTGTTGATATTTTAATAAACATATGATTATAAACATTTGTAAACCATTTCAATGTTTATGTACCAGTACGCAAAATCTCACTTTTTACGAAAAGTATCTTTAAATGGTAATATAATGATTTCCAACATATCACACTCCGGATAAATCAAATACCTCCTTCGTGTCGTAGTGCCCCTATAATGAGGGACAATTCTTCATCAAAATGGCATATTTTAAAAATGGGGATAAACAGGGCATTAAATATCACTGAATTGGAAGCTTGATGATATTTTTCCTATTAAAGTGAGAGAAAGCTTATGCAGATGGTTTCGGGAAATGGGAAATTTCCCGAAATTATCCCTTCACGAAAGCGACCTGTGTATCTGCCATGTATATAAACGCTTTGTAAGAATAGTAGCATAGAGGAACATGAGTCATAGGACTCGATCATATTACACTACTCCCTTCATAGCTCAATAATCTTATGCCATATTTATGCGTTATCATAACTTTAATAAAAGAAGCAGGTTTTGGCCTATGTGTGGCGGGGTGATGTGAGTGAGATCAACCGGTTGATAATCAACTTACTAACTAGTTGATCTTTCTCTTGAACGCCTGAGCAAATCCCCTTGCAAACAGGTTATACTAGAAAAAAGCTAACTTTGTGTAAATGTGGTGCCACCTGGTGGCATGAATGGCTAATCCGGTATAAGCTTTCAACTACAGTACACCCACTTTCCAGTTCCCGATTGTCCACGGATGGTGACTGGATCCTACCGGTAGGATAGCTGTAGGGTCTGCGGATGATGGCTGGATGATTTCAAAAATCATACGCGGATCCTCCAGCCATCATCCACGGACCATACTCGGATGATCCGCGGATCATCCACGGATCATCCGACCATCATCCACGGACCCTCCGCGTACCATACGCGGATTGTTTTAGAACGGCGCGTCAGCCTATACTCTTTCACCAAACATGATACGGTCAGACAAGTTGGGCGAATTCATGTTTTGTCTTTTGTTAGATTGAGAATATGTTCGACAAAACAATAAGTTATAACTCGGCTATAATGAAATTGACACCTACGATTATATAAAATCCCATTCGCAAAGACAATGGATTATGTTTGGCCTAAACTATGTCAAAAAACCCCAACAGAAATAGACCGCTTCCTTGGCGAGATCGGCTTTGTCGAATTATTACCGCTTATCAACTCCCGCTGCGTCACACTCGTCCTGTGACACGTGGGTTTAAACTTTCTTGACGACCCCACGGTCTTCAGTCACAGCATCGTAAAACACTGTTACTTATTTGGATGTTTAACTCTCAATATTTCCCTAACAGAAGACAGTACAGAGAATATCCACGATCAAAACTGGAAGACTGGCAATTGTAAACAGGTCTCCCCATGCCGATAGCCAATCGGTAGCCTTTTGGAGATACTCCAAGCACGTGATTTTTATATGATTTTCGTTTTCTACCTCCGTATAAATTCTTTAAATAATGTGGATCTCATTCCGTATAGTTACATATTGGAAATGATTATGACGAAAACGAAGATTTTTCAATTAATAAATAATGAATACTGGTAGTGTATTTAACGATTTCAATATTAAAATCAAATTTGAGAAATGTGTGCTTAGGAGATTTTGCCTACATAACGTAATAATTTAGCACCTATTCGATACTCACCACCAGCCATCAAAAACAAGAATGTACCTGACATCCTGTCCACCACTGTACAATTCTATGTTCACTCCTAAGATCAGTGAATCTGGTCTGGGAGTAATCAAGTATACAGTATTCACAAATTGGTTTACTTCTTAAAGATACATCGTATCAGATTTTCCTGACAATTAAATTAATGTACAAGACCAACACACAAACACACTTCAAATTTTTTTTAAACTTCGAACATTTCTAAAGGGAAGCCTTTGTATTGGAATACCAAATCGTAATAGATATATATACTATCTTAGTAGGCTCATTATTTCATTTCTCCAGACCGCTAAAGTGAAACACATATAAACCAAGTAGCACGAGGGAGCCGTAAAATACTCATTATTTCATTTGTTTAGACCGATGAAGTGAAACACAAACAAACTACCGTAAAGACCAGTTAATTCATTTCTTTAGACAAGGAAGCAAGGTTGCCTTCATTTCTAGAATTATTTTGTTCGGTGGTATTCAAAACAAGGATAATCTGTATCTCCTTGTATATGCACAAGTTAATTGCCGTTGAATCAAAGAAGTTTTGTGTTTAAAATTATAGTTCTACTGGATATTTCGGATAAGAGCTTCCCTGTCGGAGCTATAGACACCTTCACTAGAGAAATAAGGGTTCTAAAATGGTTCTTCAACAACGCCAATGGTTCTATATAGAACCATTTTCGTCCTGAAGTCACGCGATGGTTCTTCACAGAGTACAGACGCGTCGCCAGTTCCGACCCACCAAAGTGAAGTTTACATCTGTTTCAGAAGGAAATGGTTTGATTGGCATATTCATTATCTTGATCGCCGTAAAATTGTCCATAGCCTTTACTAAGAAACTAACTTAGCTGGGGATAAACTGAACTGTAGGGAAAATAAAATTACATTTCTTAATGAGAGGTGTCAGTTCCGACCCACTGTCGCCAGTTCCGATCCAGCCTCGTTTTGACATTGACCTTTGACCTAGGTATGAACAAATGTTATCGTCAACATGATAACTTTTCCGCCAAAATAGGGTCATAGCTGGATATTTTGTTTTGAATGTCTTCATCTGATAAGTGAACATCTGTTGTTAAAGAATGCCTGTTGGGGGTGGTAGTGATATATATGGTCGAGCTGATCATATTGGCAAGATATATTGGAAAAGAAATAACTCCGATAGCTAATAAGCGTATACACACTCGAAAATGATGATAAATCAACGGTACTTTCACTTATTTTACCTCTAAATAGCAGATTAAAGAGAAGAAATACTAATCAGCACTCGATTTACGATTTTTCGTAGTGAACGCTGCGTTCGCAGGGCATCAGTTTCATGCCATCGTACGACTCAGATTGGCCATCCATGGATGATGGTGGTTCGGAACTGGGCCCGTCAGTTGATGTCGACAATGGAGCAGGTATCCTTCAGAGAGACACCCCAGTAAATACATTTATGACAGATACATAGTACCATATGATAATTATATGTAAGAAGCAAAACATCAAAACTTTGATCGGAAGCCCTGGCAGACGACACGGTTTTTCATCAACGGCGAGTCATGGTGTTTGCACTTAGACAGATGTAGTCGTGTGTATGGAGTGGGGCTGCAAAGCTGTCTCTTAGCAAAACCAGTGAATCCATAATATAATTTAACCATAATTGAGAGGTTGATCAACTTGCTTAAATACACCAAATGTTTTATGATTTCGCGTGATCATGGTTATGACAAGAAGCAATATTTTGGGAAGTGGGTCGGAACTGACACTGGATCGGAACTGGCGACGTCACTGTACCATTTCACAACAAAATGGTTCTTTGTGGCACGTCTTGGAATACGCGCGAAAATGTTGTCACGTGATCCACTCAAGCCGCCATGTTGCAGAGTTTGATCCCGGTACATTTGAGCAGTGTGGATTTCGGAGATTTTCTGGTCAATCAACTTGATTAAAGGTAAGTTTATTTAATTCCAAGTGAGAATAGTACTGTCTTAAGAAATCGTAACTAGAATGGACGAATTATAATTGGGATATCGGCTTCCCTCCCTCGTAACGAGGGCAAAGCTTAGCGGTCACAGCGTGTGAAA
>JAVTVY010026086.1:0-11340 GCA_036873755.1 Hanleya hanleyi | reverse complement strand
AAAATGGCGACGGACAGATCGATGTAAGGTATAGGTGTCTTGTTTTCTTAACCAATCTCGGACTTGGGCACGTTGTATCCCCTGGGGTTTGGCCGCTCGATAGAGAGCCGACAAGGCACTATAGCCCGCCGGACTGTCGGGACTGTAGTATAAGTTATCCAACACCTTCTCCCAGCGCTTCATGGTGACAAAATGATGATGGACCCTGGCTCTATCGTTTATTTATAACGGGTGTATCTTGGGCCGGAGTTTCTTTCTGATTTTCTTCGTGGGCTTCCACAGTGGCCATGGTCAATGACCAGTCCAACTCGTCTGATGACCGCTTGATAAGCACTTCATCCACATCTACCACGGCATCTTCCAATGCAGACCATAGATCATGGTGAAGGGTAAAATGCACTGTACCTCCATCTAGCCGAGCCAATTGAGCAAAGAAAGGGCCGCGCCGGATGTACACATCGTGACACAAGTGGATGAGGTCGCCGTCCAGTTCACCAGACAACACCCGTTTGAATTTGGTCCAGCCCTCCCGGGACAGACGAATGTGTAGGGTCCGCATCACAGATGTTTCCCACCTCCTCCATGATATCGACCTTATCCGCATACACGTGCAGGAAAACCTCGGGGGTCAAGCTGAAATACGTGAATGGTACCAGATTTGACTGTCTCTCGTATTTATAGGGAGAACCCCGTGAGATCAAAGGATCAGGTGGTCATGTCACTGGGCTGACTGAGTCTAGCCGGGTAATCAATGGCACCGTCGTCGGGTTCATGGCTAGACAGTTGTTCATGGGGTTCAGCCAGCGCGTCGTCCATAGCACGAGCCCACGCCAACTGGTCTGATGATCGCTCGTCCGGTGTAAACAGCTGGTCCACAATAGGCACCACTTTCTCCAAGGCTGACCACAGAGCGGGGTCTAGGGTGAAGCCTCGCTTGGGGTCTTGGTAGCGGCCCAGGCGTAGGAAGAGGGAGGTACGGTATACGTAGATGGCATTGTCTATGTGGATGAGGTGTCCGTCGAGCTCACCGCTCAACATCCGTTTAAATTTGGTCCAGCCGTCACGAGGTAGTGTCACCGTATTCGATATGGTCTCAGCGGGCGCCCAGCAAATAGCTCCACGGTCTTCCACCAGGGTGACTTTATCTTCATAGACGTGTAACCCCACCTGGGGTGTAAGGGGCAGGATGGCTCGTAGGTCGGATGACATGCTTGCTCCAATGTCGAACGGTGAATGACACACACTCTGTCTCACCCTCGTATTTATAGTCCCACTGTCAATACCACAGCGCCAGGGTCAATAGGGCACAGACTAGTGTGAGGCCAACCAGCCGGCGCTGGTTCCGGCGTGAGCGCTCCTGGTCCATAGCCCGAGCATCAAGGATGGCTGTCATAGTCCAGTAGTGGTGAGTGATGGCACGCCTCTCCATCGAGTGCAATCTGTGGAGGACCGCTTCTGTGAACTCGTTCAGGATCTGGCGTCGTCCCTCGTTGTCGTCGCCATCTGCAAACATGGACCGGACCACTGCTCGGTAACCCGTGAATGAATTCACCACGGTGGCATGCTGTAAAATGCGAGTCGTATGGGGCTGGATCTCCGTCATGGCTCTGCAACCGTAGAAATGAAAGTGTGGGATCCAGAGAGACGTGTTTTATAGACCAGATGTAGCTCTACGGGTGTAGTCCGTGATACGTACTATTCTGATGGGTTAGTCCAAAAAAGGGAGCAACAACAACAACACAGATTACAGGTCAATCCTTTTTATTATGCGTGAACATCATAGAATGCATGTACTGACCTGTCTGTGTGGGTTTCCCACAATGGCGTTCACCTTCGTGTCGTTTCGGGTACGTCCGTGTCTTTTCGTTAAAGTCCGTGTATTTTCGGTAAAGTCCGTGTCTTTTCGGATCGGTGACGTCCGTGTCTATCATCCGGGTACTTCGCGTCTGCGCAATGCGGCTCAGTCGTACACCAGTACACCAGTCTCGATCCTCCACTTGGTGTAGAGTGTGCTAAAAATAGATTACCAGCTAGCGTGCTATAAAAGAGAAGCGGCCTTGCCGTTTCATCAGACACTCTATCAACCACCAAGATGTTCACTTGCACAACTTGCCAGAAGCAGTTTACTCGTCTAGATAATTTACGACGCCACGAGGCCTCCACCCACAACGATGCACGGTATACTTGTATAACCTGCGCACGGTCATTTAATCGGGAGGATCAGTTACTGCGCCACGAACGCTCATTCCACGAGGGCGCGACGGAACAACGTAAGGATTGTGGTCAGCTCTTCAAACGACGCAGTCAGTTGAGACGGCATCAGCGTTTGATTCATGCCCCGTCTCCACGGTTTTGGCGACAACTTCCTACTGAAGAGGAGCCGCGGAAGGTGAGACCCAGTGAAGATAAGCTCGGGGAGACGAACGCCACTGGTGATGCGATGACGGAGAGCCCGCCTATGCCCACAGTTGGGAAGAGCCTGGATTTCCAGCCGGACCCCACCGTTACGGTTTCGAGTGATACGTCATACATCGAACATTTTCTGGACGAGCCCATAAATGTTCCTAGCGATGTCTTACCCGAATATCATCCAGAGAGTGACATCTCTCGGCGCCATTGGACCATGACACGGCACTGTTTCCACCGTCATCGCCCTATTCAAGATATCTACAATTTCCCACTGACCAAGCTCACCCGTCTACGCAGCTACGTGGAAACCATCTTCAATGACCAACCTACGGCCTTCACCTTAAATGTAGCATTTGGGTACATGTTATGCCATAAGATGACGGGTGAATTGCGCTATTTCTATTCCAGTGCCATCCACCCAGTGTACGACCAACCGTTTACCATCATTGACCGGAGGTCACTAGAGATGATGCTGGACCAAGTGGAACAATTGGATGCCTTGGGATGGGCCCAACAACAACGACCCAACACCAAGTGGACAGTGAAGAGGGTGACCAATGTTACATTTTTCCTTACCAAGGTGATTCACCACCGCCATCGGTTGAATGCGTCACTCGTGCACTGATGAATACCATAACATATCGTACATACTCTCTATGCTGATCATTGACTTGAGCTCAGTAAACATTAAATGTGACGGTGCGTTAAAACATGGTGTTTGATATTTCAATTTGTTTTGCTGTGAACATACTAAACATACCCAGGGCGGCTCCCCCAGCCTGGGTATGATGTAACATTGGGGATAATAAACTGTATGAACATTGCTGAACTTGTCGTTATTCATATTGGACCGTCTGACCTGGACGTGACCTTTGACCTTTTGACCCGCGCGCGCGCGGGCACTGTCGGGGATGACGCGCGCGCGCGCTACGGGGGGCGCCGGGGCGGGGGAACACCCCGGAGGGTTGAACGTTGGAACTCTTCTGGGTTTGGAGGTAGTTTTAGTGAAAAAAGTGACATGGGACCCATACAGGGTCCAGTTTTCGACACTAGGTGACCACATCCCGACAAAAATGGCCAGTTTTCGACACCGGATGTGCCGCCATCTTGAACGTACGTGCCGCCATCTTGGATATGTCCCATAATGCACCGGGTCAAAATACTCGCTTCTGATTGGACGAGAGCTCCGTGGCGGATTTGAAATACTCGCTTCTGATTGGACGAGAGCTCCGCATTGCATCTGCGCATGCGCAGAATGATATTCCTACCGCACACCCAGCCCATTAGATGCCCCTTCACATAAGCTTCACTTTGATACCTCACTCGACCCCATTGGATCATTAGGGACTCCATAACATCCCAAAACGTCTATGCGCATGCGCAGAATCGTGACACCGCCCGAGCCGCTAGTCCAGTCAGATGCCCCTTCACATAAGCTTCACTTGGATACCTCACTCGACCCCATCGGACCATGAGTAGCTCCCCTAGCTCCCAACACGTCTATTTCCATACCCTTGGGCCACCGCGCATGCGCAGAATGACGCTAGTTCAAACCCGCTAGTCCAGTCAGATGCCCCTTCACCTAGGCTTCACTTTGATACCTCACTCGACCCCATCGGACCAGTAGTAGCTCCCCTAGCTCCAACAAGGCTATTTCCATACCCTTGGGCCACCGCGCATGCGCAGAATGACGCTATGTCAAACCCACACTCAGCCCATCAGATGCCCCTTCACATAAGCTTCACTTTGACACCTCATACGACCCCATCGGACCATTATTGGCTTCGCTAGCTCCAACACGGCTATTTTCATACCCTTGGGCCACCGCGCATGCGCAGAATGGTGACAACGCCCAAGCCGCTAGTCCAGTCAGATGCCCCCTCACCTAGGCTTCACTTTGATACCTCACTCGACCCCACTGGACCAGTAGTAACTCCCCTAGCTCCAACACGGCTATTTTCATACCCTTGGGCCACCGCGCATGCGCAGAATGACGCTAGTTCAACCCCACACCCAGCCCATCAGATGCCCCCTCCCATAGGCTTCACATTGATACCTCACTCGACCCCACTGGACCAGTAGTAACTCCCCTAGCTCCAACACGGCTATGTCCATATCCTTAGGCCACACGAGTTGTCTCCCTTGCGTCAATGTGTGCAGATGGCGCTACGGTCGACGCCGTGATGGGGAAAGGGCGTCCCCGCACCATCCTGGAGCCGCCATTTTGTTTGTTGTTTTCTTGCGGAGATACACGGGACAATAAACACTCGACCCTAGGGTGGTACAGATGCTAGACTGATCCTATTAACATGGTACAACACCTATAGATTATGTTTATTATTATTATATGGCTTAGAGGTTTTTTTTAGGGTAATGTGAGGGTTTTTTCTCCCCGTGACCTCCCCACCGCCTCGTTTGCTCCCACAGGCCGCCATCTTAAACCCACCACCCACCACCACAATCCGCCATCTCAAACCCACCACCCACCACCACAAGCCGCCATCTTAAACCCACCACCCACCACCACAAGCCGCCATCTTAAACCCACCACCCACCACCACAAGCCGCCATCTTAAACCCACCACCCACCCCCAAGCCGCCATCTTAAACCCACCACCCACCACCACAAGCCGCCATCTTACACCCACCACCCACCACCACAAGCCGCCATCTTAAACCCACCACCCACCACCACAAGCCGCCATCTTAAACCCACCACCCACCACCACACATGACCCCATGTGACACAATACTCGCTTCTGATTGGCTGTCGCATCTAGGGACTACTTTTTCTCCGCGGAGGCAGACCGCATCACCGCCAGGACCACATCTTCTATGCTCTCTACATTACAATGATTTAGGCCTTCTAACCTTGACTTGATATGGTCCTCTTCAACATTAGGACTATCTCCGTCCTCAAAACTAGATTGATCAAAATCTATACTTAACTTAGAATTTGCATCCATGTGCCAGCTTCTACCAACGGCGTCAGTAATAACTTTTCTGTTCATCACACATTGAGTTTTCCAGTGTCCCTCCTTCCCACACGAAAAACAGACCCCGGGACGTCTGGTTTTCTTTTCCTGCGACGGCCCGCTGTCGTCCGCCCGTGCACCCGAGCCTGCATCGTGAAAGCGCCTCTTTCGTGACCGGTTGAACCGCGCTTCTTTCACTTTCTTGACTTTCCGCCTTGACGATCCGTTTCTCGCCCTCACTGTCCTCGGCGAGGGCATGTTTATTATATTCCTGTACAGTCTTCCAGCCATAATCAGACTGGTCGGCCAGCAATATTAACTTCTGGCGCTCCTTTATTAAGTTGATGGCCGTTTCGACACACTCACCCGCACGATCCAAATTTTCCTTGGTAATACTTTCTTTGGACTCCTCCAACGCATCCAAAAGTTTAACGTTGTGCTTAAATTGCTCCTCGTGGGAAACTTTTTTGAATTTCGGGACTTCCGCATACTTGATTTTCTTAATTTCTTTCACTGTTTCTTGCGACGTCTGATTAAGATCCCGCGTGATGCCAGACAACCTGGCCGTGATCAGTTTATCTATTTTCTCCATGAAGGAATTCTCCTGGTTGACACTTTGCTTCTTGATCTGATCCAATATAGCCTTGTTCAACTCACCCTGAGCGGGAACATGACTGGCGGGTAAATCCATGCTGACAAAAATTTTAGCAAAACACGTCTTGCCAGTGCGAAAACTGCAGCTAGAATGACAATTCCCTCCAAAATTCCACTCAAAATCAGATGTCACATCTGATTGGACCCCAATACAATTGTCCAATCACTGCCGCGGAGACAAAAATTTCGGTCTATACGTTGTAACTCCCGAAACTATATTACCTTAAAGCTTATGGTGGTGTTATACGTGCATGTATCGGCCGATACCCAGCATAGAAACTTTAATGTCAACTGAGAAGAAACACGCTATGGTGGTGTTATACGTGCATGTATCGGCCGATACCCAGCATAGAAACTTTAATGTCAACTGAGAAGAAACACGCTGTAGATTTGTAGAGGCAAAGAAATGTTGAGAAGACAGAAGGAAAAAATAGAATTATTCTAACTGAAATTCGACTGTAGATACCGGTCATTTAGGCTGAACCTTGCTGCGCTACCTTCGGCAATAATCTTAATCTTTTAATTTGCATCGAGTCCTGATATTGTTTTTTATTCAAGAAAATTTCCACGATTGAAAAAGGAATGCCTATAGAAAAAAAAATCCGCAAAGCAAATGCGAATCAGTCGTTTAATGTGAAGAAATAAACATTCACTCCCGCCCTGAAAAATCGCGACTTCGGGAAAATTTGACGAAATGAACGATTCAATCTCGAGTGATAATTGGAAACGATTCCTTTTTTAATGACTGCTTGAACCTTAGTGCGTATCGTGCCTTATAGGTCTTTTTATTTTTGGACACATACATTCGTTATGAATAACTACTGTTGACTAAATGCCGAATATGACTCTTGTATTGAATTGAATTGAATTACCATCCCTTCCTCAACACTGCTTCTGCTCCTTATCTCCCGAACATACAGAATAATCCATCTAAATGTACCGGTAACATGCTTTTTAATGATTTCTCCTTCAGGTGAAACTCTACTTGCTTGCGTTGGTTCTTTGTGGCTTGGTAGCCTATGGCCGATCACAAGGTATGTATATGCACAACAATCATGACCAAATCGCAATTTAAATTAAAACAAATTTCTTGTTGAAAAGATTCATAAAAGTAGAGCAAACACAGCAAGGAAGCAATATCAAATTAGCACATGCGCCCCCCCGCCCCCTTTTCCGCTTTAATCTGACACTGCCCGCCTTTGTTCTGCTCTGTATTGGTCTGTGGAGGCCTAATTCGGATAATTATAAAAATTCTGTTTCAGTTACTTATTTTCGGCATGCCTCGCATAATACATATTCCAAGTATCGACCAACAATTAATAATACAATGTTTTGATGCAAGATGGTCGCCCGGGGCTTTCGACAAATCCAAAAATGTGATCTGGTTATGAGACCTACATTCCTTGGGAGTATATTTTGGTGACATTATGAAGCGATCGTGAACGTTGAATCTTGCACCCAATTCACTCGTTTTGGAGCAATTTCATACTTCATACCTATGTGGCCTGCTTTGGAATGTAGAATAACAATTTTATAGCCATTTTCCCAGTCCAAATCGGTTATGAACTGAGATCCAGCCTGGACAAATAAATATATCCCATTCACTTAGGTTTGATGAACAAAGGGTCATAACTCTAGAAAATATAACCGAAAGCAGAGAAACTTCACGCTGCACAACTATGGGGCATTGACCACATATCATGCAAATTCCATACTTGTCCATACAATATTAACCGAGATCCAGCCCAGACAAGTCCCAATTCACAAAGACTTGATGAACAAAGGGCCATAACTCTTGAAAATATACGCGAAACGCGGAGAAACTTCACGCTGCACAACTACAGGGCACTGACCACATACCCTACAAATTTCATAATTGTCCATACAATATTAACCAAGATCCAGCCCGGACAAGTCCCAATTCACGGACATTTCAGGAACAAAGGGCCATAACTCTTGAAAATATAAGCGAAACGGAGAGAAACTTTACGCTGCACAACTGTGGGGTACTGACCACATATCATGCAAATTTCACACTTGTCCATACAATATTAACCAAGATCCAGACCGGACAAGTCCCATTCACAGAGATTTCAGAAAAAGGGCCATAACTCTTGAAAATTATACCGGAACTCGGAAAAAACTCTTCGCTGCACAACTACGGGGCACTGGCCACATTCCATGCAAGTTTCAATATCCTGTCCATCAAATATTAACCGAGATATCGCGCGGACAAGAAATTCAGATGGACAGACGGATGGACAGACGGACGGATGGACAGACGGACAGACGGACGGACAAAGCGATCGTTATATGCCCCCACCCTCTAATTAGGGGGGGGGGGGCATAATTATGAAACACCTGTATGCCTCAGTCGTCCGAGAACAGTGTATTAGATACAAAGAGAGAAATAATTGAGTGTTCAGCCGTGCCAGGCTTTGAATCCTAATTATTTCCGGAACGAGAAGAAACGAGAGCTGACATGTACTCCGCGACTTTATTGTTTATCATCTTGGGGTCAGTTTAAGCATATTTGCATAACCCTAGAGCAGAGGACCGTGACCAAATTCAAAATTCCAGTCAAATGGAATGTAATATTTCTTCAAGATCCCTGCTTTTCTTCGAGGAAAAGTGGGCATGATGCACTCCATTTCACATGTACATTGTACATGCGAATCTGAGGATCGGAAATGTGACATGGAAGTCCAACAATAACCCCATCAGAATGCGTTGTGTCGAGGGCTCCATTGTGAGTGTTGTACTCGAATACGAAATCTCGAATAATAAGTGCGCTGCAGATGAAACCTTCTTCCCATCAGTTGGAGCAAGCTTCTTTGTGGTTACGGATGAGTGCAAAGGGGGTTCAAGGTGCAATATTGTCCTGGCGGTAAGCTGGGTTGTGTATTATGTCATGCCATTATACTGAAAAGAGAGTTGGAAGCAATCCAGTCAATGAGTACAAGGGATGAAACAAACATCATGCGCAAAGAGTGAGTACACTTGTTCACGGCACCACAGGGCATAGGAGAGTGGAACTACATCCGACTATCTCTTCTTACACCGCTATTCTACCATTACGGAGTAGAAACTTATTTCACACTGCATATGTACTGAAATTCACGAACAGAGATTTTTGGGGTGAAGTGTTTGTATAATTAACCATGACAGAGGCTCTATGATTGGCTGGATTTGCTATCAATTTTATCCATCAGCCAAGGAAAATAAACCAAGCAATTGACCAATGAAGTGATTCAAACATATTTCTGATTGATTGTGATGCCCTGTTGGTTCTGTTTGGTGGCCCTCCACATTTTCGTAGTAATGGCCCCGGTCTAATTTTATAATACGATAGACTGCCCGTGTTCTGCTACATCATAATTCTTCTAATCTTCTTAATAGCTTATATCTATAATGCCATCCTATACAGCATTATCAACGCTGCAAACGAACACGTACAGATCGATGGCTGGCACGCTGATCGGGATCATGGAGTAAATTTTGTTCTGCCTCAGTTATGCCCCTTGGGTGTGCCTAAAAATCAGGACTCATTTACGGGAAGAAAATCTGACAAAAACGGACAGGTTGACCCTCATTTTTTTTCGCCTTTTTAAGTTGAGACCGGACCAGGGAACGTGAGTAAGAAGTTTAATTGAAATCGCTCTTACAGATTTTTCTCGAAATCGAGCCGAATTTGACCATTTTTCGACATTTTAAGGGGTTTTCTGGAAAAAATGAAGCAAACTTGGAGGAGAATGTTCGACACTCATTTTTCTATAACATAGCAGTGCTATATCTTAAAATAATAGTTTAATCTTGCTCTTTCAGAAAATATATACATATAAGTGATTTGAGTTGGACATTTTACGACAATTGGTGACCGAAAAACGGACCCATAGTCTATTTCATGCGGAATGGAAACATCCCTGGAGTGCACCTCCATTGAGGTGACAGTGTACGTATATGATTGTTATTTCTTCCCATCATAAATAGCCATAGTCCCTCCTTCGGAATATCCTGAATACATCCTGCACCGAGACAAAACTGATTAGGTGGGAAATGGAAGTTAGACTTCATGCATTATGTCTACTGAAAAACTCCGTTAAAGATTATATCAGATACGGAATTAAATAGAGTTATTGAAAGACAGGAAGTGGATAGGGCAGATCCGTACAGATCCTATCTTTTCTTTGAATAATATTGTTAGCAACGTTATTACTTCCGTGAAACAAATTCTGGCCTGTTTTATTGATTTACAAAAGACGTTTGATTTGGTGAATAGGAATTTACTGAATTTCAAGTTGTTGGAGGATGGGATAAATGGGTTAATGTACAAAGCTATTAAGAGAATGTATGGTAGTACACTCTCGGCTTTTAAAGTCAATAATTATTTAACTGACTGGTTTGAAACGCATTGCGGTGTACGACAAGGCGATATCCTCTCCCCAACTTAGTTTTCTATCTTTATAAATGGTCTTATTGAGAAATTAAAAAAATGTGATGTTGGAATCCATTGATCAAATGATACAAAGGTATCTGTGTTGGCTTATGCTGGAGACCTCGTTATTTTAGCTGAAAAGGAAACTGATCTTCAGTTATTGCTTGACAAAGTTAATAGTTGCTGCACGCAATGGCGGTTCAACATAAATATAGAGAAATCCAATGTAATACATTTTACAAATACATGGAAAAAGAGAAGTGAGTTTAAATTCAAAATAGGAGAAACGAATTTAAATTATGCAGAAAATGATAAATATTTGGGAGTTGTTTTTAATGAGTGCATGAAGTTTGACACGTGTGCTAAACTGTTGGCTGAATTTGGTGGAAGAGCACTTGGAGCCATTATTAGTAAGTGTCGATATATATCAGATCTCGGTTTCCGAACTTATACTACGCTGTTCGATAAATGTGTCCTTTATGGGGTCTCTTTATGGGGAATCAAAAAAGTACCTTGCGGCCGGGTAATAATATTGTTAACCTAGCACAAAGACATTTATCTCGTGGTACATAAATTGACGCAACTGGATGCAATCTATGGTAATTTTGGGTGACCATGATTAAAGTCTGTGAGAAATGTTGAAATAATACGATTATAGAACCGGTTAATTGTAATGAGTAACTCCATGTTAGCCAAACAGATATTCCTCTGGGATATTGATCAACAAGGTGACTGGATTACCTATGTTAATAAAAAAAATTGCTGAATTGGATATGGTTCATGTATTTGAGGAAACTGTATCGCGTGATTTTAATTATTTTCAAAATGCTTCGGTGATGAAACCTAAATTAAGAACGTATGTTGAAT
>JAVTVY010026085.1:0-11011 GCA_036873755.1 Hanleya hanleyi | reverse complement strand
AAGAGATCCCACAAACACACGTCATTCTCGACATCATCGTTATCATCAGCATCGTTATCATCATCATCATCATCATCATCCGTAACTTCTCCGTCATCATCATCATCGTCACCATTACCTTCATCATCACCATCATTGTCATCATCATTATCATCATCATCATCATCGGCGCCAGTAGCGTCGGTATCATTTTGACCACTATGGTAGCCAAAAGTTTGATCTGAAGGACATTTATTTTTACCATTACTAACGGAACTGGAAAATTCGTCCCCATGGACAATACTTCCGCCCGCATGGTAATACGGCCTTCCACATGCCGTAGGGTCACTCACCGTCACCGTATAGGGTTGTTCTACTCTACTTGTTGGACCTATAGCGGGGCTCGGTGGTGTCTCTTGGTTGTGTTTGCATTGAATGTGTCTGAGCATACTATCGCGAGGAGAGAAGATTCTCTGACAGAACGTACACGTACACGACATGTTGATCAGTCGACCGATACATATGGACCGATGAGGGACCCGTGTTCATTCCTATATGTACAGTCACCACCGCCACCACCGAGAGAGGATCCAACAACAGTAATACTATCTCAAATACCCTAAATATTTGCGGAAGTCATAAACGATCCTCGCTCGGTGGTGGTGGTGGTGTCTGTACATATAGGACTTTATATGAACTTTCCTGACCCTTTGGGTCCTCTCCCGGTGGTGGTGGTGGTGTCTGTACATATAGGACTTTTCATGGACTTTCGTGACCTTTTCGATCCTCTCCTGGTGGTGGTGGTGGTGACTGTACATATAGGAATGAACACGGGTCCCTCATCAGTCCATATGTATCGGTCGACTGATCAACATGTCGTGTACGTGTACGTTCTGTCAGAGAATCTTCTCTCGTCGCGATAGTATGCTCAGACACATTCAATGCAAACACAACCAAGAGACACCACCGAGCCCCGCTATAGGTCCAACAAGTAGAGTAGAGCAACCCTATACGATGACGGTGAGTGACCCTACGGCATGTGGAAGGCCGTATTACCATGCGGGCGGAAGTTTTGTCCATGGGGACGAATTTTCCAGTTCCGGTAGTAATGGTAAAAATAAATGTCCTTCAGATCAAACTTTTGGCTACCATAGTGATCAAAATGATACCGACGCTACTGGCGCCGATGATGATGATGATAATGATGATGACAATGATGGTGATGATGAAGGTAATGGTGACGATGATGATGATGACGGAGAAGTTACGGATGATGATGATGATGATGATGATGATGATAACGATGCTGATGATAACGATGATGTCGAGAATGACGTGTGTTTGTGGGATCTCTTCGGGGATAAAGCGATTGATGATCATGAATCCGATATAAACGACCTTGCGGAAGTTTACGAAGAAGACGGAATGGATGAACCAACTGCGCATCAGATGGCATATGACAAGCTTTTACCCAGAATACAGACAAGGTTCCGAAATATCTACGTCCGTAATTTAAGGTTATGGAGAAAACTACGGAAGCACCCGATTCATCAGAAAGTAATGGCGACTAAGAAACGGATGCGTGAGGAAGACGACTTATCAAACGATGAAGCGGAAGAGTCTGCCGTTGAGATGCGTAAATTCTTAATAAACAGACTTTTACCGCGCGAGTACACAAGACAACCGATCAAATCCTTTGATTAATTGATTTCTCCACCAGGGCGTACCGTTGCGTTCGTTATCGATATACCCTCAGCTCTTTCACAGGGTTATGGAAATGAAATTGGCGTTTGTGTACTAGGATTGCTCAGTTTGTATTTTCGTTTTGTAACGGTCATTACTAAATCAATTAATCGTATAAATAAATATATACTCTGAACTTTAACAACCGAAGTTGTGTTCTTCTTTCTTTCAGCCACCGTCCAGAGTCGTTTCGATATGACTTTATATGGACGATAGTCGGTTACAACGGGAATCCAGTGATAATAAATATACCATCCATAGATAGGTGTAGCAACTCTTTATTGTTATTATTGGTTTTGATTATTTCGACCTCTTCATTCGCCAATAACCACAAAACTACAACAGGTTGGACAAATAACATTCCCGAATGACACCTGCCGGGCGAAACATGCGCAATCTCGGCATAAACTAACTCGACATTTTCCACAAACTTCGACACCTAGTGACTGGTTGCAGTTTTTGCAAACTCTGGGCGAGAATAAACGGGATAATTCTTCTACACATTTGCGTGTTTTAATCTCCGGAAGTGACGGAGAATCATTTAGGAGAATGGTTGTCGGACTTCTTATACCCGCATTCCAGTCATCGTCATTATAAACCGTTCGTGTTTCAACGACCGCATCTATGGTAAATACATTCTCCAAACTGGGCCAACCGGAACTACCTAAAATGTCCGCATTTTCTCGTACGAATCCAGCCCATACAGAGTTATTATCCTGTAAAAAACATACAATTGAGATATTAAAAGTGAGCGATCATTATATGGAACTCGGCTATAATCGAATTTTAGATAATTTACAACGCTGTTCACTATGTATATCATTATATCGACAAAGTCGCGTGATTAAACGTATCAGTATTGTCGGTGTGTAAGTCGTAATAAAATTGTAATACTTACGGACGATTTTTTAGGTTCGATGGTATTTTTCAGTGAATTCACCATTCCGAAGTAAGATATAAATCGAATACTATTAGACGTATATATTTCGACAAGCGGTTCTCGAATAATGATTTATTTCACGGTATACCCTTTCAACTCCCACTATACGTTGATCGTTAATTACATACCCTAACTCAATCGATATCGTTCTGTAAATATAAGAAGTATAGACATTCAAAACCCAATGTTACCATACACTGATTGAAATAACTCATGAAGGCTATAATTGAAACGCCCTCCTATATTCAAACCGTGTCATCACTATTTATTCTATCACAGCTGTTACCACTATACAGCTTCATATACTGACACAGGTACATACTAAAATCAATACAATTATGTAACATGACCGCCCCTATCTGTACATCGAGGTTATAATCAATGTATACCGCGTCATTATTAGCCGAGTGTCACTATATACTGATTGCAACACCTTTTTGTAAAAATTAATATAGAGTCTACAATATAGAGCGTATATATGAACGATTAACGTACAGATTCGGAGAATTTATTGACATGAATCCGTACTACATATATATATATCGAAATAACATCTTTTTGTAAAAGCGATATAAAACCTAAAATATATGCCGTGTTATTTAATCGTTAAACGATTAACGTATAATTTCGAAAGGTTTATTAATAATATCATATGTAGATCTATACTATATATATATATATATATTTAGGTAAATTATAACGTATATAATTTATTAATATCCAGGTACAATAATTTATACAAATAGAAATTGCTAATGACGTATGACAGCGGTCGGTGGGTGATGGTGGATTGCGGTGGCTAAGTAGATTTGGGAGGCAAGTGGAGGCTATGTGGATTTGGGAGGCAAGTGGAGACCTGTGATACTGCTTCTCTACTACTCACCTGATTGGCTAACAAATGTAGATTCAGATTCGCATGGGATTTTTACAGGACTGAATTCAGATATAATATTTCGTGATATTATATCTGAGGTTACTGAGATTGCCAATAGAGGAAAGTATCGTCAACATGCATATTCATTGGCGTAACTAGGCGGGGTGGGGGTGCGGGGGGTGCGATCGCACCCCAATTTTTGGGTACTGGTACATTTTTTTTCATGGAATACTGTACCTTTTTATCATCATTCGGTTTTATTTTCAGTCTTTACCGAATAATAACCGAAAATCAGTTAAGGACTCGGAGATAACCAGCTAGAAATGTTCAAAGTAATCGCCGAGAAGCTCTCTACAGGCGTCTGTAGCACCCGACAGCTTCCAGCTGGATTCTCGCCTGAATGTCCTGGGATAGTCTCACCCCTTCCACGGCGGCTAGTTACGCCAGTGATTCTGTCACGTATAATTCAACCAATAAAAACCGCGAATTTGAGGATAGTGTGAGCTAAAAAATACTTTCGTACAGTATGTGCTCGGGCGTCAGAATTGTGTAGCTCGGGCGTGAGACCTACACCTATAATTTTGTGTTCGGGCGTCAGGAGTTCACATCTATTACGCACTACTTACAAATGAATGGCATTCTCGCTTTGCAAAAGATGCTTAAGGGCCCAGTGATAAACAGCTAGAAATGTCCAAAGTAATCGCCGAGAAGCTCTTTACGGGCGTCTGTGTAACTAACACCCGACAGCTTCCAGCTGGACTCTCGCCTGAATGTCATGGGAGAGTCTCACCTCTTTCACGGCGGCTAGTTACGCCAGTGATTCTCTCACGTATAATTCAACCAATAGAAGCCGCGAATTTAAGGATAGTGGGCGCTAAAAAATACTTTCGTACAGTATGTGCTCGGGCGCCAGAATTGCGTAGCTCGGGCATGAGACCTACACCTATAATTTTGTGCTCGGGCGTCAGGAGTTCACATCTATTACGCACTACTTACAAAATAATGGTCACGGCGTTCTTCTCGAGCATTGAATGGCCTTCTCCCTTTGATGTTAACACCTACATACATCATGTTTGTTACGTGCAAAGCTTCATCCATGTAAACAATCAACAAAGTGAAAAAACAATGCATTAATACCATCCGCAAACAGTTTTCCATTAGCAAAGGCCACTTATTTATAACTTGTTCAATACCATAAGTCATATAAACCGTGTAGATTCTCATGTAGAACTTACATGAGTAACTTCACGTGTAATCAGCCGAAAACATGTTCCCGACGATGAATAATGGGACTGTATTCATCACAAACCACGTCCAAGGCTCGGGCGCCGGCCAAATGCGCTGTACACTCTCACCCGGGGTGTGTATTGTCTCATCGAGACACAGAGTATCTAGAGTGTTACTGCCTACCCAATAATATACTACAGTTGTAAGATTGAGCAGAAGTCCACTGTATATCAGGCTTGCCATCTCCATGTACATGTATGCACCAGCTCTCTGGTGACTTCTTTCAAGAAAGAATGAACCCATGGTCGCCTGTGGCGCATGTCTTTTAGTTCTACCCACCCTTGGGGTTCTCAGCAGGAACAGGACCCTACCCATGGAGTTCCCGGGTGTGAAAATTAATTATATTATATTTCACATCATTATTAACTAAAGCATTAATAAATGTTCATGCATTGGTAAAAAAAATATATATTAAAAAATCGAAAATTTCCGGAAAATGACGTTCCTGTGATATAATTAGTACGACCGTCTTAGATTGTTTGACATTTCTGGTGACGCTTGACTCAAATTACGTAAACGTCATGGCGATATGATGACAGGAGACGGTTGTCCAAATATACATTTATTTACATGTTGAGGAGAGGATGATGTTACACACAAAGAGGGTAGAAGTTTGCTCAAATGATCCTGACATTCAGGCCAACAAATTCTGATATAAAGGACAAAAAACAGGTCCTTCCTCAAGGCAGACAAATACACGTGTGTAGTATTCACAGGTAAACACATGGACAGAACCACCGTTTAAAAACGTCCTAGGCTTAACTCATTCCTCCAACCAAACACGAACTGCTCAACTAAACAATGGAAAGCCTTGTCTAACCCCGATTGGACCGAGCCAAGGCCAGGTTGACCAGCTTTCTAGCAGATGCCAAACTAATAGCATTGACACCTGTATACCACATAAATATTCTCAGAGATAACGAACATTTTGGGGGGAGGAGGCAAGTCATATTTCAAATCCTCGAATCACTTTGAATTTATCCACATTCCGTGTAACATTTTGCAATTCAAAAAAAACGATTTATATCGGAAAAGCAAGAAAAGGAAAAACGCGATTTAACCCAGTTTTCCCGAAAAGGTCGGAAAATGCAGAAAAATCATCGAGAACGTATTCACACCGCGGCGATAATATTTATTCCACGGTGTAAAAAAGTTTTCATGTATTTTTCAACTTTTCTGGAAAAACTGGGTTCATTTCTTGTCTGCACTAAATCACGTTTTTTTTTTTAAATTACAAAAAGTCACCCGAAAATGTCCAAAACTATAAAGTGAATCGAGGATACTGAAGAAAGAAATATTTTGAAATAAACTCGCAAGAAAATATAGAGCGAAACGAGGAAATAAAACAGAAAATTCAATTGATTTCGTGGAAAATCAATTTAAGATTATCAGGGAACTAAAAAAAAAAAAAAAAACCCCAAAACCCCACCAATGTCAATTATGGGCCAACGTATCTTCGTGCTAACAAGCTCCGCTTTACGGGAGACATGATCAAGTAGGAGGGACAATACTGACTAAAATTGTATTCCGTACTTTTGTAAGGGTCCATCGCAGCATATCGTTATTGTTAGGCTTGACAATAGTTGAAAAAAAATTCCACAGTTCAATCTTCCTGTTGATTTTCGGGATATTTCCAAAATTCGGAAGAATCAGTTTCAGAATATTATTATAGTATGGTCATGTCTGGACAAAGCAGTTTGGAGTATACTCACTAATTTGAATATATAATCAAACATATCCGTGACGGAAACTCATGAAAATGTTTAATCGATGAAACACGATTGTCAAATAAATAAGATAAAAAGAGAGAATACAGGTACACCACATGTGTATGTATATATGTCTGATGCCATTATATTCATGGTATCAAAATAAGAAAATTAAATTCAAATCCCATCCATTATATAAAATCGTGTTAAGCTCACGCGGGGATTTCAATAAGCGCCAACTATTAAAAGGTAATATCGCGAAACAGTTTCTATTTCTTGTTTCATGGACTTTCCGTTCAGTTATATATGGTAAATATTCAGTGTTTGTTTGATAGCCAGTGAACCGTATACAGTTGTATAACATATTCTTCCGCATTGCGCTGTATTTCTAAATCTTTATTTAGAGTCTAAAAACCCGCCAGTTTCGCACCTTTGTAATGATTGTAGACCTCGTGAGCGATTATATTATAGTCCTATAGATATATATTAACGTATAATTGATACCGGATGGCATTGAAAGCCCGGCTCTCTTCGGAATAGTTCCCTGAGAATATCTCCTGGTCTTCGTTCAAGAAGCACATGTAAGCAGATTACGTGCATGTATGATAGTTCCAGCAGTTTAATACGAAACAGCGAACACGGGCAATATGGGAAATTTATCAGTAGATGACAAAATGCGTATTCTAGAACAATACAACTCAGAAAATTCCCGGATGATGGCACCCGTTGTGATCTACCTTGTTCTGGTTATGTCCATTGGTTTAGTTGGAAATATTCTGACGTGCTATGTGTATGCAACTAGGTTGAAGAAGACGACCGCTAACTGTTTCATTTTGTGGTTGGCTGTTTTGGATACGGTGAAATGCCTGAGTGGATTGCCCTTCGAAATATACGACCTCTTACACGAATACTTCTTCGACATGCCTGCAGTCTGTAAGACTTTGCGATTCTGTACCTATCTGACAATGATATCTTCGGTAGTAACTCTCCTTGCCATCGCATTGGACAGATATTACAAGATGTGCAGACCGCTACAGTTATCGCCTACATCAAGAACAAAATGGTTTGTCATCGGCTCATTGGCTGTTGGAATATTTGCCTCATGGCCATCGCTTATCCTGTATGGACGAATGCGACACGTGACCCCTGACCCGGAAGTGTTTGGATACGGATGTAGCTTAGATGATTCCCTTGGAGAGCATATAATAACTACGGTATACCACGCGGCCCTTTTATCGGGAACATTCATCTCTGCGGTATGCCTTCTCCTCCTCCACGCATGCGTCGGATTCACGTTGATGAAAAGGAGCCGGGTGAGTATTGGCGAAACAGCGACGAGATCTCGGACGAAACTTGCTCCAGTTCCAGTTAACCCGGCCGATCTCTCTGTGTGTACAATTGCTGAAAATGACAGCAAAGATAACTCCTGTGACGTTTTATGTCGACGAACGACAAGGACAGCAATCCAAGGACCGAAATATAAAGTTCACAAGGCAACATTGACGTGTGTGACAGTAACTGTAGGATTTTTAGTCTGCTTCGGGCCGACAATGATTCTGTTGATATGCAGGAGTACGGTGGTCGGCTTTGAAGGAAGTCTTTCGCGAGGGCAGTATGTTCTTTACCACCTGTTCATGAGATCGTTTTGCCTCACGAACGCGATCAATCCTATTATTTATGGCTACCTCAATCAGGAATTCAGACAACAATGCATCTCTTTATATCACAGTGGTTCGACAAAAATATACGACATCATCTGTGTTGCGCCTTTCGTTTTTATGAAGAAAATGTTCGCATATTCTGATCACTCTGAAACTGGAGGCGCAGATGAGAACAATTTGTGAATTACGTGATCCGGCAGTCCGAATTATGGAAGACGGAAGCAGCCATTTTTTTTAGCTGTTTGCTGTTTCGACCTAGTATTACTGCAAAACTCTAAATGCGAGGTTTATATGCGAAAGAGTGAGGTAACGATAGAGCGAGGTTAGTTACGAAGCTGCGAGAATGATCTTAATGATTTCAACCTTGCACATTTTATATCAACCTTGTTCGTTGGTACCTGTATCTGAACCTCGCTTTTTAGCCATCCGATTTCAAATTTTAAAACGCAAGGCCGGAAGTCATGACAGACATTGTAATTTCGCGATAACGATGTGAAAACATTTATTCTTCGTCGTTTTACAGTTTTATTGCTCATTTGATTTGACAGTGCATTGCCATCTATGGCATATTAAGGAACTTGTATCCAAGGTTCCGTACTAAATACACTCCTTTACCTTATATCGCTGTCAACCTTTCATCCATACTATATCTAATCCTGGCTCTTGCACATCTGAACTTCGCTCTCTTTCGATTTTTCGTCTATTTTGATGGTCAAGGACTAGGTCGAAACAGCCAAAGACGAGTGGCCGCACAAGACTTCTATACTGAATGGCTATTCCTCAAATATATTTATATATTCTTTCATGGGTGTCATTCTGAAATACTTTACAGTTTAAAATATCTATCCCGTTGAATGTGTACTGTTATTTCCCCACATGTATGCCTAACCGATCTTAGAGAAACCGTTATACTTACATCATTAACTCACTGTCATTATCATCAACTATTTAGCTGTTTCTTCCTCAAGTATAATTTAGAAACCGGGAATACTTTACAAAGCCAACAGAGTTCTTATGGATAACAATTTCTAAAAAGTAGGCCTATTTCTGTTTGCGTTTATAAATCGATCCTAGCATCATTGTCGAACCAAAATATTTAACTGTTTCCATAATAAACTGCAATGTTAATCTTCCAGACATGTCTCACTGAAAAGTATCCATTCGTGTATCACGTAGCCAACAATGAACTCCACATAAAGAAACTTTCAAGTATTGTTCAGTCTTCATAATGTTAAATTTGAGTTAATAAAATTTTACTTCGGTTAATATAACTCGTTATGGATTGATTTTTTTTATGGCGAACAAAGTAGACTCTTGTACCAATCTGATCGTATTCGCGATCCGCATTATACAAAGTGGAAAAACCCTATCATTTGGTGGCCCTTGACTTATGATGGGGCGTTGTGCGCATTAGTATGATGGCCGAGAGGAGCAATCGAACTTCGCCCTTGAGATATTTTGTGCGAAGTCGAGAGAGTGCGAAAACGCGATGAGATAAAGTAAATCGCGATGCGATAACGCGAAAATGCGAAGCGATAACGCAATATCGCTCAATATCGCGCAATTATAATGCGATATTTCGCAATATCGCGACTTCGCATTATCGCTTCGCATTTTCGCTTTCTCGCATCGCGTTTTACTCTATCGCTTCGCGTTTTTGCGTTATCGCTTCGCATTTTCGCGTTATCGCATCGCGTTTTACTTTATCGCATCGCGTTTTCGCACTATCGCTTCGCATTTTCGCGTTATCGCATCGCGTTTTCGCACAATCGCGACTTCGTTCAAAATGTTTCAAGGGCGAAGTTCGATGGCCCCTTTCGGCCATCATATTTTAGGCATGCGTTGTGGTGAAGCTCTGGCGTAGTGACCTCACCGACGCGCAGATGCCAGAGTACCCGATCAATGAGTGATGGACCTGCGGCGAGTGCAGCGGAGGCGAAGGGAAATTCTCCGACTCCCCACTCACTCAATCACTCACTTTCGCCCTTACTCGCCTCACTCTCTTACCCCGCTCACTTATACTCACTGAGGTATGAGATTTCAGCATGGGAGATTTCTTCCCATTTCTCGGGAGAGTTAGGATTCGAGATTTGGCGTAGTACTCGCCAGAGTTGGGTTGCTGTACGACATTTGAACATTTCCCATATCGAGTTCTGAATGTCCAGATCCGTCACTCCTTAGTTCTGATATTGCCGTCTGCGCTCTGAGCCGGTAATCTGCCCCGGATAGTCTACTCCAACCATGCACACCATCCACTATAACCCCTTGCCGTTACGCTGCGATCCGCGCCCTGAAGGGGTGCTCTTACTTCCGAGTTCTAGCACTGTAATGTCACTTGTCTTTATTGCACCATGTATGCGTCCTGTCTGTGTCTTGTGTGCTGTCATCATTGTTTTATAGGGTGGATGGAGGGTGTCTGGTTCCATGTTTTTTCAAAGTTTTCTTCTTGGAAGTAGCAGGAACACAACTTGGCTGGGGGTGCTTAGTTGGTTCGTCGCAATATAGCTGAAATATTATTGGAAACGACGTTAAATTCCATTCACAAACTCATCCCTTCCGAGTTGCACAAACGGACAGAATTACAATCTCCTGAAGCGTAACCTGGTATATTGTGGGGGAAACACATTTTGTGCAAAATGTATCACCCTAGAAAATCCCGAAGGTTAGTGACCAAGGTTTGCTGACCGGGAGTTGGTGACCAAGGCTTGCTGACTCAGGGTTAATTACCAAGGCTTGCTGACATAGGGTCAGTGACCAAGGCTTGCTGACTCAGGGTTAATTACCAAGGCTTGCTGACATAGGGTCAGTGACCAAGGCT